>JAVTVY010056858.1:0-29307 GCA_036873755.1 Hanleya hanleyi | reverse complement strand
CCATCACTACCATTCCTACCATCCATACCATCACTACCATCCATACCATCACTACCATCCATACCATCACATCCATACCATCACTACCATCCATACCATCACTACCATTTCTACCATCACTACTATCCATACCATTCCTACCATCACTACTATCCATACCATCACTACCATCCATACCATCACTACCATTCCTACCATCACTACCATCCATTCCATCACTACCATCCATACCATCACTACCATCCATACCATCCATACCATCACTACCATCCATACCATCACTACCATCTATACCATCACTACCATCCATACCATCACTACCATCCATACCATCACTACCATCCATACCATCACTACCATCCATACCATCCTACCATCCATACCATCACTACAATCCATACCATCACTACCATCCATACCATCACTACCATCCATACCATAACTACCATTCCTACCATCACTACCATCTATACCATCACTACCATTTCTACCATCACTACTATCCATACCATCACTACCATCCATACCATAACTACCATTCCTACCATCACTACCATCTATACCATCACTACCATTTCTACCATCACTACTATCCATACCATCACTACCATCCATACCATAACTACCATTCCTACCATCACTACCATCCATACCATCACTACCATCACTACCATCCATACCATCACTACCATCCATACCATCACTACCATCCATACCATCACTACTATCCATACCATCACTACCATTCCTACCATCACTACCATCCATCCCATCACTACCATCCATACCATCACTACCATTCCTATCATCACTACCATCCATTCCATCACTACCATCCATACCATCACTACTATCCATACCATCACTACTATCCATACCATCACTACTATCCATACCATCACTACCATCCATACCATCACTACCATCCATACCATCACTACTATCCATACCATCACTACCATTCCTACCATCACTACCATCCATCCCATCACTACCATCCATCCCATCACTACCATCCATACCATCACTACCATCCATACCATCACTACCATCCATACCATCACTACCATCCATACCATGATGGTGATGGTAGTAATCCCACTTGGGACTGGACTATCCAGCAGTAATCCCACAGAGGACTATCCATCAGTAATAACATGGGACTGGTCCACCCAGCAGTAATCTCACACTGGAATGCCGTACCAGTAATCCGACTGCACTGACCTATCCATCCTACATGGGATTAACTTTTGCCAGTAATCCCACATGGGACTGATGTTATTGTCTGTACCAGATAATCTATTCCAGACATTATTGTCTGTACCGCATCACTTATTCCAGACCTTATTGTTTGCTCTACATGTATGCTTTCAATACTGCTGCACCTTTGGCGGATGACCCCGCAAGGCGAGATGTTGGGGTTCTCAGAACGCTTGTTAGGTTGTTTTTCTATTAGATTCTCCTCATTGATTCCGACAGTGTGAAGTTTGCCTTCCGACCACAATTACGGCTGTACGGTGGATACAAACAAACAGAGAAGTTTTCATAAATTACAGTGCGGTTCATGCTTTTTCAAGATAATTAGAATGTTATACTCTGTAGAATAACTTCAGTTTAATTTCACTCAAGTAAGAGTGGAAATTCATCCCACTCAAGCAATTTAGTGAAGAATCTCTCTCGCGTTGAGTAACTTCCGCTCAATTTGAGTGAATTCAACTTGATTGAAATCAACATCACTCAACTTGAGCGAGTTATAAACTCAAACTTGAGTGAAATTTGAGTGAATGTCACTGAAACCTGAGAGAATTTTACTCTTACCCTTTAGTGGATTTCATTTCCACTCTTACTTGAGTGAACTTTTCACTCAAGTTTTTTAGAGAGTAATTCAATGGTTTTAGAACTCTTCGGTCACCTCCTCTCGGTCATGGATAGTATCTTACCTCGCTTTCAGTTTTCATATCCTCGTATCTCTGTAACGCCGTGCGCAGTTGTGCAACCATTATATCGTCTGTTCGTGAGAACAACTGTAGTACAGAAATAAAATGGTTATGTTCCAGTACAAGTCCTTGTCATTCAATAAAATATCTGGAATCAGAGTTCTCTAGCCTACTTCAAAATCAGTTTTCAACTCACACAAACTCGGGAACAGCACAGGCGATGACAAGTGTCACGAGAAGAAATGCATATTCGGATTGAGTATATATATACCACTATCTTAGTGTGACATATAGTTATAGAACTTGTCCAAACTCACAGCCAAAAAAAGGGACAGTTAGTAAAATTATGAAAGGTTATATGAGTTTGAGTCATCACCATTTCATCGTCGCCTTTAAAAGGTGGTCATCACCCGTTTAGGTGATGACCAGACCTTGCCATCGTCAAACAATGATGACCAAGCCTCACTGTCTTGAAATAGTGATGATCACTCCTAGGCCTAATCACCTTCAAATGGTGATGACCAGGCCTCATCACCTTTAAATGATGAGGACCAGGCCTCATCTTCAAATGGTGATGACCACGCCTCATTTTCTTCAGAAAGTGATGACCGGGCCTTATCACATTCAGATATTGATGACCAGGCGTCATCTTCAAACAGTGATGACCAGGCCTCATCATCTTGAAATAGTGATGACCAGGCCTCATCGTCTTCGAATACTAATGACCAGGCCTCAACAACTTCAAACCGTTTTGACCAGGCCTCATTTTCTCCAAATAGTGATGACCAGGCCTAATCGTCTTCAAGTAATGATGACCAGGCCTAATCGTCTTCAAATAGTGATGACCAGGCCTAATCGTCTTCAAGTAGAGATGACCAGGCCTAATCGTCTTCAAATGGTGATGACCAGGCCTCATCGCCTTCAAATATGGATGACTAGGCCTCATCGCCTTCAGATATTAATGACCAGGCCTCATCTTTAAATACTGATGACCAGGCCCCAGCTTCAAATAGTGATGACCAGGCCCCATTGTCTTCGAAAACTGGTGACCAGGCCTCATCTTCAAATATTGATGACCAGGCCCCATTGTATCCGAATAGTGATGACCAGGCCCCATTGTCTTCGAATAGTGGTGACCAGGCCTTGAAATAGTGATGAACAGGTTTCATCTTTAAATATTGATGACCAGGCCTCATCACATTCAAATGGTGATGAGCAGGCCCCATTGTCTTCAAACAGTGATGATCAGATCATATCGCCTTCAAAGGATGATGACCGGACCTCATCACCTTCAAAGGATGATGACCAGATGATATCATCTTTAAAGGATGATGACCATCTTCAAATGGAGATGAGCAGGCATCTTCAGATAGTGATGACCAAGCCTCATTGTCTTCAAATAGTGATGGCCAGGCTTCATCGTCTTCAAATAGTGATGACCAGGCCTCATCACCTTCAAATAGTGATGACCAGGCCTCATTAGCTTCAAATAGTGATGACCAGCCCTCATTAACTTCAAAGGATGATGACCAGGCCTGATCTTCAAATAGTGATGACCAGGCCTAATCGCCTTCAAACATTGATGATCAGGCCTTGTCACCTTCAAATAGTGATGACCAGGCCTCATCACCTTCAAAGGATGATGACCTGATCTCATCACCTTCAAAGGATGATGACCAGGCCTTATCACCTTCAAATAGCGATGACCAGGCCTCATCACCTTTAAAGGATGATGACCTGATCTCATCACCTTCAAAGAATGATGACCAGGCCTTATCACCTTCTTATAGTGATGAACAGGCCTCATCGCCTTGAAACAGAGATGACTAGGCCTTATCACCTTCAAACATTGATGATCAGGTCTCATCACCTTCAAATAGTGATGATCAGGTCTCATCACCTTCAAATAGTGATGATCAGACCTCATCATCTTCAAAGGATGATGATCAGGCCTCATCTATCACCTTCATATAGTGATGAACAGGCCTCATCTTCAAATAGTGATGACCAGGTCTCATTGTCTTTAAATAGTGATGACCAGGCCTAATCACCTTCAAACATTGACGATCAGGCCTCATCATCTTCAAAGGATGATGACCAGACCTTATCATCTTCAAAGGGTGATGACGAGGCCTCATTTTGAAATAGTGATGATCAGGCTCGTCGTCTTCAAATAGTGACGACCAGACCTCCCCTTACCAAAATAAAATGTATGGACAATGTATGGGAAACGTATGGAAAATGCATGGGTATGGGAATGTATGGTAAAAGCAATTTTCCGCACATACCCCATACATCAACTTGAAAAATTTTTAAAAGGGAACTGTTAACCTAAAAATGTATGGGAAATATATGGATGTATTGAAAATAAAAACGCCTCCGCATTTGGCAACTATGGACATGTATGGTAAATGTATGGCACAAATTTTATTCTAAAGTTATATGTATGGGCAGCGCATGGGAAATCTCTTCACGTCAGTCTTTCGAGGCAGTCCATACAATTCCCAGTCTACCCTTTAGAACCGTACTAACCAATAAAAATTTGGGAACGACGGCATTTAATGCGCCCATGAACAACAGTCACATAAGATTAGAGCAAGACAGAGACGAAGCAAGAAACCGTACAACAGGAGACAGAGTGGAAGACCAGCAGCGACTGGATCAACGGATATCAAGTTTAATAGGAAACCTTTTGGATTAGGGGGTCAAAGTCAAGTTCCTGTGCCTAAGCCACGTGGTGGTATTTGTTGGAATTGTTCTAAGCCGGGCCATTGGAGAGATGAATGTCCTGAAAGGTTTGGCACTGGGCGGCAGACTTCTGATCAGATAAGTACACAGTTTGATTGTTGTTTTATTGATTCGGAGGTAATTTTACCTGAGAAATGTAAGATTGAAGAAAGATTTTCATTCACGAAAGAAGATAGGGCTGATGTACTTAACAGTTTGACAATAGAAAAAGGTCATAGGAAAATTCCATCTCTAAATGCAACAATGTTACAAGGTGTAGAAATCATGAGTGGCGCATGTGGGCCAACACCAATTTCCACCAATGGGGTGGGGGGAGTAGATGAGGTGGTTTGCACGAATGGTGTTTCGGGGTTAATGTATTCAGATATGACGTCAGTAGAAGGTAGTGCAGAGGAAACTGGGTTGACATCTTGTGATGATTTATGGGCGGGGCAAAGCCCGGTGGGTCGATTGAAGCAATGTGTTTCTTTTTGGGAAAAGATTGAAGCTCCTCCTCTTGTCATGAACATTATCAACAAATGTTATGTTCTCCCATTTTTAGAAACACCGGAAAGTGTGGAATTAAAAAATAACAAATCTGCTTTAGAAAATTCAGAATTTGTAGCAGAGGAAATTAAAAAACTATGTGGTTTGGGCTGTCTGTCCAAGGTGAATGAGTGTCCTGTGGTTGTGAATCCACTGACAGTAGATGTTAATTCTTCAGGGAAGAAGCGTTTGATTTTAGACGCTAGACATATTAACCAGTGTTTATTTAAACAGAAATTCTCTATGGAAGGTGTTAAAACTGCCAAAACGATGTTTAACAAAGGCGACTATTTGTTTACTTTTGATATTAAGTCGGCTTATCATCACCTGGAAATTTTTGAAGGACACAGAACATACTTAGGATTTTCCTGGACCTTTGAGGGAAAACGTAAATATTTTGTGTTTAATGTGTTACCTTTTGGAATCTGTACAGCTCCATTTGTATTTACTAAACTGTGCCGAGTTTTAGTGAAAAGATGGAGAGGCAAGGGTATAAAGATACTGCTTTATTTAGATGATGGAATGGGGGGAGCAAGTCGAAAGGATGTTGCTGCAAATAATAGTGCATTTGTACGTGCCGAGTTGATAGAGGCTGGATTCATTCCTAGTGAATGCAAGTCATGTTGGGAACCTTCCATGCAGCAGATATGGCTGGGTTATTGGTTTAACTGTGAGCAGGCTAGGTTGTTTGCCAAAGAAGCAAGAATAACAAAGTTAAAGCGTTATCTAGCTGCAGTTTTGCAAACTTTGCAAAATACCAGAGAGGTGTCGGTGAAGTTGATTGCTTCTATAGTAGGCCAAGTGATTTCACTTCAAGAATGTTGTGGTAACATCACACAACTTCAGTCTCGTAATTTGCAGTATTGTGTCGAGAACCGAAAAAATTGGTTTTCGAAAGTTTCTGTGAATCTCGATGCTGTGAAAGAGCTGAAATTTTGGCTGGATAATGTTGATGATTTGCAGGGTCAGACTTGGGGGCAAGTTAAGTACAGTGATGTAATGGTGTATTCTGATGCTTCAGGTACAGGGTATGGTGGTTATGTTGTTGAACATAACGGTTTGGCCGTTCATGGCGATTGGACGGACATGGAAGCCATTGAGAGTTCCACGTGGAGGGAACTGAAGTGTGTGGCTAGAATGCTTGAGACTCTGGGAAGTGAGCTCAAGGGACAGTCTGTAAAGTGGTTTACGGATAACCAGAATGTGCCCAGAATAGTAGAGAAGGGTAGTAAGAAAGAGAAGTTACAGACTATAGCGGTTGATGTGTACAATAAGTGTACGGTTAATAATATTTCCTTGGATGTGCAGTGGATACCAAGAGAGCAAAATCAGCAAGCTGACGAGCTAAGCAAGTTTGTTGATTTTAATGATTGGTCCATTTCTGATGGATGTTTCCAGATGTTGGATTTGAAGTGGGGTCCACATACCGTTGATAGGTTTGCTAATGAGTATAATGCAAAGTGTACTCGCTTCAATAGCTTGTTTTTTGTAGTGGGTACTGATGGGGTGGATGCTTTTGCACAAAACTGGTCAAATGACAACAACTGGGTGGTTCCTCCTCCACATCTTATTTTGAACATATGGAAGTTTGTAACCAGTAGAAACTTGACTGCAACTCTGATTGTACCGCTTTGGCCTTCAGCCCCGTACTGGCCGTTTATTTGCCCCGATGGAATACATTTCCATGAGTCCATATTAGAATGGGTCGAATTACCAAACGATGGGTCGGTGATTGTTTCAGGTAATCCTCGAAATGTTATGTTTTCGGGTATACATTTAACATTCAGGTTATTAGCACTGAGGGTTGACTCTGGTAGAGTACGACTCAGACTGGTGCAAAGGGGATTTTGCACCGCATATTTAGGTTACTGTGAAATCTGCCTGTAACTTGAACGTTTTATTTCTGTTCTTCAGGTGTGGAGTATCCGGGGAGTGTTTGGGAAGAACTGCAAGACAGGGCAAAACATGATGAAACAACTGCGGACCTGGTGGCCAAGATGACCGATTATGTTGTACATACCAAGGCTGAGGCTACAACAGTGAAATATAGTTCAGCTTTTCAGAAATGGAAAGCTTTTGCTTTAACTAGAGGATATGATGTTTTACCGGCTACGGCTTGTGAATTAGGGTTATACTTGGTGCATTTAGCGGACAGCACAAACAGTGTAAGTGTGGTCGAGTCTGCAGTTTATGGGATTAAATGGATGCATGACTGCTGTAACTTATCCTCTCCGACAGAAAATCGTTTCATTGGGATTGTGTTGGACGGAATCCGACGTAAACATTCGAAGCCTGTGTCACGGAAAGACCCAGTTGATTCCGAAACATTAGTGAAAATGTGTGAAAATTACAAACATTCTCAGGACTTGACTGAAGTTCGAGATATTACTATGGCACTGGTTAGTTTTGCAGGATATCTACGTTTCAACGAGATACAGAACATTCGTTTTTCTGACGTTAAATTTGAGTCTGATCACATGACGTTAAAGATACGGAAATCTAAAACCGATCAATTTCGAAAGGGTGATTCTGTAAGTATTAGTCGAACGGGTACAATTTCGTGTCCTTGTACTTGGCTAGAACGGTACATGAGTTTGACTAATATTATTAACACTTCTGAAGATTTTCTTTTTAAGCCCCTCACTTGCACAAAAGGGAAGAAGAAATTAATATCCAAAGTTAAAAGTTTGAGTTATACCCGAGCTAGGGAGGTTGTTTGTGCTAGGCTAAAAGAATTTGCTCCTCCGGGGGCTAATTTAAGCTTACATTCGTTAAGGTCAGGGGGCGTAACTGCAAGTGCAAATAAAGGTAAAGATATTAGAATGTTGAAACGGCACAGAAGGTGGCGTTCGGATGCAGTAAATGCCTATATCAATGATAGCAAAGATGCAAAATTAATGATAACAAAAGATATGGGGATATAGACGTAATGCGTTTGTTTATACCGTAACATGGACTGGTTATAGTTGTTTGAGTATAGTAATACTTTATTCTTTGCTTAGAGAGAAGTTAAATATGTTCTCCCTCCTTTTATTCTAATCTTATGTGACTGTTGTTCATGGGCGCAATAAATGCCGTCGTTCCCAAATTTTGGTATTTGACTTTTATTGGTTAGTACGGTTCTAAAGGGTAGACATGTAGTTTCTGACGTTTCAAGCTAATATGCAGAAACTTATGTCTACACGTGGTTTGAGTACTTGTTGACCGCCAAGGGGCGTGTCTGTCAACGTTCATTGGTTGTGCGGGAGGTGTGTCAATTGAAGTTATGATTGGCTGTTCATGTCCCAGAGGGGGACGCGGGACATGCGGCCTGCCATTCTAGTCGGTGCTTTCGGCGCCTGCACAACAGTTTTCTTTCTAAAATATTTTTTCCAAAGAAAAATTATTTAATATATACAAAGGAGGGAGAAGATATGTAAATATCATTAACATTCGTAGATAAACGATGCGTATCAATTAATTGGATAACGTATACAATTACAAGATGTTTGTAATGTACAATAGTGTACGGTAAGGGTAACTGTACTCATGCTTTTCCAGAGTTTTTCAGGCCTGCTTTCATTCAGGTTTTTTATCTCTGGTTTTTAACGCAGAGTAGTTACAGTAGGGAATATATATGGTGACATGGATCACTAACAATTATATGTGACTGTTGTTCATATGTAATAAATCTTATGTGACTGTTGTTCATGGGCGCAATAAATTTAATCTTATGTGACTGTTGTTCATGGGCGCAATAATTCCCATACATTGTTCCCCAGCATGTATGGAAGATGTATGGGATAATTCACCTAGATAAAGATCATGCATGGGCACTGTATGGAGAATTTCTTCTCCTGGCAAAATGGTACATTACATATACGTCTGGCAGATGTATGGGTTAGTCCATAGTTTGAAAGATCATGCATGGGTAGTGTATGGAAAAGTGCTTTTCCCACACATGCCCATACAAGATTACCCAGGTAATTCCCATACAAGGCTTCCCTGCACGTGCGGTAGATTCCATACGTGTCTGGCAAATGTATGGGACAATGTCCATATAAAAGATTGTACATGGGTAATGTATGGAAAGTGTTTCCCCATACAGATCCATACATGTGTGGCATGTGCATGGATATATCCATATATCAAAAGATTATGTATGGGCAACGCATGGAAAATTTCTTTCACCAAACATGGCCATACATGTACGGCAAAGTATGGGCCAGTCTGTATATCAACAGATTATGTATGGGTAACGTATGGAATATTGCTTTCCCCATACATGCCCATACAAGATGTATGCTAGCATCCATACATGTACGGCAAATGTATGGGCCAGTTTGTATATCAACAGATCATGTATGGGTAACGTATGGAATATTGCTTTCCCCATACATGCCCATACAAGATGTATGGTAGCATCCATACATGTACGGCAAATGTATGGGCCAGTCTGTATATCAACAGATCATGTATGGGTAACGTATGGAATATTGCTTTCCCCATACATGCCCATACAAGATGTATGCTAGCATCCATACATGTACGGCAAATGTATGGGCCAGTTTGTAGATCAAAAGATTATGTATGGGTAATGTATGGAATATTGCTTTCCCCATACATGCCCATACAAGATGTATGGTAGCATCCATACATGTACGGCAAATGTATGGGCCAATCGGTATATCAAAAGATCGTGTATGGGTAACGCATGGAAAATTGCTTCCCCCATACATGCCCATACAAGATGTGTGGTAGAGCCCATACATATCCCACATGTATGGGACAGTCCAAATAAGAAAAATTATGTATGGGTAGTGTATGGAAAATTGATATCCCCATACATGCCCATACAAGTTGCATGGTCGGACCCATACCTGTATGGCATACCTATGGGCACATCCACATACCCAGCATATACCCATTGCCTCACATGAAAATATGTCACGTACTACATGCACAAACTGCAATCGAACTTATGGCCAACCTAAATCTGGGGTAAGCGGTATTCGCATATGAAGAAAACAATAGAAAATCTTATTTACTCAAATATTTATTCGAACAGATGTATACTTGTTCACCGGCATTTTTGAATTGACTGGTGACTGTTACAAATTGACTGGTGGCCATGAACCGACTCCCAATTATAATGCTCTCGCTGCATACACACATGGTTCAATGACATTCCAGGTTTCAGATGCCCCTCCCCCCTCCCCCCAACCGCCAGGACAAACACAAGTATTTACATACATACTAGTCAGGATAAAACAATATCCATCTGCTTGCTGAGGCAAACCCTCTAATAACCAGACAAGGAAGTTGTCCACTTCAAAAACACTAAAAGCACATGTCCCCTCCACAAAGTGGAAATGTCATTTCCGAAGATCTTGAAGGGGAATCCAGTCTTGTGTCTCTTTATATTTAGCAAAAAAAAAAAATGAAATAAGTTGATCTGCTGAATAAGTTGATCTGCTGAGGATGAATTTATATGGTACAATAAAAAGCAACTTCATAAAATCACCACAGTTATGCTTGTAGTCCCATGTTTTATCCATAAAATTCTCACACTGAGTATGCACTGTTGGATGCACTTCCAGATTCATCGCTACTGGAATCTGATGATGTCCGTCAATTGAATAGGTACCCTTTTTCTGGGTGGCGATTGCCTTTATGGATGATGAGCGAAAAGGAACCGAGGCAGGTGACTTTGATGGCTTCTGTTGTTTTTCCTTCTGAGATGGTTTGGTTCTACCTCTGCTGGCGTCTACACATTTCCGGCTTGTAATGTATCCTGAAAGTGTGAGAGATTTTGTTCAGCAAAAAGAAAACAATCAAGTCCTGGCACTGCATCACCCATTCGTTGATCTATCCTTGAGGTTGGGCTCTGTGCCTTACAGTTGGGTCATGATGCCGAGGGTAGTGGATGGGTTCAAGAAGAGTAGCATGAAGTAAGCTCCTAGAATATTTTAGGGTATAGGGTCGGGTGAGGCTTACACATGTAGTTTAGGACATGCTCCCGAGTGGAGTGATTGAATAAGTGTACATATGATGAGATCGAGAAGCTGTGGACATCAGCCACTAATCAAATGATACCGACTTGATCAGATACTATCATTGTTATTTAGTAACTTAAAATATATATATAACCGGAGTATATATATGTGCACCTGTCATGCCCGTAGTTTTCAAACCTTGGTGCACTCTTTAGCAAATGAACACTTCGCATAAATCACAGGAGACTGGGGCAAGCATATTTGAGGGGGGGGGGGGTGGAGGGGTAGGAAATGGGATGAGGTGTCTCATTATAGAACAAATGTGCATGATGAGGTCACAGACGAAGAGACATTCGGACTAGGCTGTGGCGGCATTTACATGTATACTGGCATTGAAACATGCAGTGTGATATCCGAATGCATACCCATATAAAAATCCTGGCTCTTTAGTGAGTGTACTTGCAAGCAATGACATCACATGGCTAATCTATGGATAACTTCTTCACCGCTGTGGAGCTTAACTTTTGAAAGCTGATTAAAAGTTGGAATTATCTCCAAGTTGAATGTCAGCTTGACAGCACTAAAGAAGTTATTATCCATGGAATAACCTTGTGTTGTAGGCTATATGCACTAAGTGCATCACACTGTACTGAAATATTACAGTACTGATTAACATTTCAGTACTAGTTGAGTACTGTATGATTTCAGTGCAGTCAGTCCTGTAATGTTTTAATACTGTTACAGTTTCAGTGTGGATCTATTTCAGTACTGTTTCAGTACATTGGCAGAAATGTACTGAAACTGTACTGCTGTTATTATTGCTGTTGGGCCCAACAAACTTCCCTGATGTAATCAATATATAAAACATACCTGTCCTATTGTTGCCACTTTGGGATGAGTGGAGTCTTCCCATGAAATCCTGTGAAAATTTGAAGACCCAAGCTCCTCTTTTGTGAAGGAAGACTTTGTTGCCAGTTTCAGAATCTCACTGACAGAACTGGACACCTGAATAGCAAACTTGTTTTCCTGGTAAAAGTACATCCCTGAATTCCTTTGAAATTGATCATCTGAAAGAGATGAAAATAAATTCTCTCAATTACAAAATCCATTTCAAAGAGCATGACTATGAAAACTTTCAATACAAGTCTGACAGAACAAGTTTTTACTTGACCATACATATAGATTTGACTAGCTCAAAGTTCAGAAATATCTCATCTCAGTGGCATATGATTTTTTACAGTTTATTCAGTAGCCCACAGTTCATTGCAGAATCAAGAGAAACTAGGCAATTCTGCAGGTTATATATTATCCCAATCCATGTGTTACAACATTGCCGTCAATAGTCATGCTAAGCTTAGGGGAAAAAATATTTTGCTTCTGGTCCATGCCCGCAAAATGTTGTTTTTTTTTTAAAGAAAAATCAGCATTGAGCAAAGTTGTCTCCCTTGATGAAAACACGCGATATCAATTTTTGTAGTTGTCATGTTTGCCTCTAATGTGGCATTAGCTGTTCAAAAGTATTCGTCAAGATTCTAGGTATTACCAATACTATGATTTAACAAATGGAAAGGTCACATCACTGCACCACTTATGGGTTGAAACAAAAGATTTTCTTTCTTTGGCGTTAGCTAAATAAGTTGAATACCATGATCACAAATTTATTATGTCTCACCTTGAATTGTTCTGCCTCTTCCAGTTTCACACAGCCTGGTCTTGGTTTCTGGTTGAAATTTACTCCAGTACTGACTGAAATTATACAAATACAGTGTATTAGCATGATTAGGATTCACTAATTTAGTTGATTACATTTTATTATCTGTCATATTAAGCGAAGATGTATTGTATTGGGATGTAACAACTTGACATGGGTAGTGAAATAGGGCATCCAAGTTGATTAAGCTTAAACTGCAGATAATAGGACCTTAAGCATGCCTCAAATCAGGTTACAATATAATTTTCATAAACATAGCAAATTATTAACAGCATCATTGACTCTTTCTGGGCCAAGTACACCAGTCGACATCATGTATATAATGAACCTCTGTATGGTGCCTTGGCCAAAATGGCCAGTGTATTAGCTCAAATGGCGAATCTCACTGATTAGTTTGAGGCGAAGAGCATACTAGTTGTGGATTGGTTTGGTTTAAACTGGGCACTCCATTGTGATACGATGAACACTGGTCAGAGTATGTCATGCAAACCGTTCTCCCACACAACCCTACACATGTTCCCTTGTATCAATGACCCATAGTCACTCACTGGTAATAAATATCTAAGTTCTCCATGATATATCATTGCATCTGTATCCATGTCACCCCAAGTTAAACATCATGCAGCCAAGTTTCCCAGTCTTTTCCCTATTTCTCATTATCCAATGTACCCTGGTATCTCCAAGCATATGCAATGTCTATCCACCCAAGATTTCCATTATCCTTTCTCTACCATGTCTTTTATCAGATTCAATCAGTAAAATCAGTATTTCCCTTATTTTCCCCTAACACACCATTGTTTCTCCTCTTTTACACTTCAAGATACAATGTATTATCAAGCCTGAATATAAGGTCACAGGACATTTTTTTTTTGATTGATTGATGTTTATTCACCAAATAAAGAAATATATATATATTATACACTCCAATGAATATCGATAATTAAAGGAAAACTAGTAGATGCTGTATGATACAATAAACTAATTGGCGGGAATAAAACCCCAGAGGGCTTGTTCTATCCTAATAGACATTAGGCTATCACCCCCGTCACAGGATGTGGTACATATCATGACCTTTGAACACAGGGCCCCTCGGTGGCCGAGTGGTCTAAGGCGCTTCGCTGGTGACCGCTAGCCTGACACCGCTGAACCGGCATGAGTTCGAGCCCAGCTGGTCCATGTGTGAAAGTTTGTCAGTTACTTGCCGAAGGGCGGTGGTTCTCTCCGGGTACTCCGGCTTCCTCCACCACCCAAACTGACTGTCACCATATGAGTGAAACAAACTTGAGTGTGACATTAAGTGAACAGGCCTCATCGTCACATTGTCTTCAAATAGTGATGACCAGGTCTCATTGTCTTCAAATAGTGATGACCAGGCCTAATCACCTTCAAACATTGATGATCAGGCCTCATCATCTTCAAAGGATGATGACCAGACCTCATCATCTTCAAAGGATGACGACCAGACCTTATCATCTTCAAAGGATGATGACGAGGCCTCATTTTGAAATAGTGATGATCAGGCTCGTCGTCTTCAAATAGTGACGACCAGACCTCGTCACCTTCAAACAGTAATGATAAGGCCTCATCACCTTCAAAGGATGATGGCCAGGCCTCATCACCTTCAAAGCATAATGAGCAGGCATCGTCTTCAACTAGTGATGACCAGGTCTCATCGTCTTCAAATAGTGAGGACCAGGTCTCATCACATTCAAACAGTGATGACCAGGCCTCATCGTCTTCAAATTGTCATGTCTAGACATAATCACCTTCAAATAGTGATGACTAGGCCTACTTACCTTCAAAAGATGATGTGTAATGGCAAGACGAAAAAGACAAAGACAAAATCAGGAGGCAATTATATAGAGGAAAGAACAATGACAAATCTCTAATGAACCTTGGCCACTGTCTCAAACATTGGAATGAGGACGAATTTGATGAAGCTAATCTGAGCTGTGGATTTGGTGACTTTGTCACGGTCCATGAAGGGAGCCACGGGTAAACCTTCCATCTTCTCACGATCCGACTGTTCAAGTAAATATTAGCGTTTGTGATATGAAAGAAGAGAGAACAATTAATATCCGATATTAATTGCTAATTTCTCCTGGCAACTTGTAAGTACGGAATGATGTAATGAATATTTATGATAGCGGTTTCGTGGTATTTACTGTGATCAACTATTCAGCTTTATGCCCCCTGGGAATTTCTGTTCATTTTTCTCACTTTGATCTTTGAATTGCAAGATATTAGTATTTGCATCGTTTTTTTCTGTCAGATTTTCCATTTTATTTTTTTGGCTATTTTCTCCGCATGAACTACACAATCAATTAGAATATAATTATCTTATGTGAAATACAATAATTTGAACAAAAATGTTGAAGAAAAATGACGAAATCGCACACCCCGGAACTCAAGGCTGGCGTTTTGAATTTATCCATGATCGTATTTGTATGCAAATAGCCTCAACCTCAATAAGATTTGCTATTAAATAACGGAGTGTGAGCTCTTGAATCACTTGACTGTATGGGGGGAGGGGGCATAATCCCCCCCCCCCCTTCATTTATAACCTAGAACAATTTTCAGCTTGCTGGGATGTGTTAATTTAAAGATAATTATATCTTTCTGAAGGTGACGACAATCCTGAACACCAACCGAACAACAAAGTACCATGAATGACCCTTACAATTGTCAATATGTGGAACCAATAGGACGGATTATTAATGCTTCAAATATGAAGGAAATAACGTTTATGTATCGCAAAGTGTTGATTGTAAAAAAACACTTACCTGGTTGAAATATTCTTCCAATAGGCAATCTACACAGGGCTCGGATACTTCCATCGGACGGACTTCATTGGAAATATCACAACACTTAATAAAAACCATTTTGAGCTATGGAAAGAAAATATTAACTGTTTTATACGCTTTCCATCACCAGTCCAGAGCGAAAGAAACATTTGTACTAAATGAAAGCTTGTCAAATTATATTGAGTTAAAAAACACTAAAATTTGAACATAACTTGATTGATTGAGAGATTATTGTGTTGTTGAATTTCTTAGAATGATTATTTTGAACAATAGAATGAAAGGAGTAATATTTACTTTATCACTCATCAAACAATATAATATACACTTCCTGTAGCGACAGTAAAATTGAATAAGGAAATTATTACATAGGAACTGGATACAGGCTATCAAACATGCCCTATGAAAACGCAATAACACAAACAGAGGATAATGGAACAAGGATTTAACAACAGACACCAATGAAACTACACATATTAGGTGTGGCCCTCACAAGAAAAAAAAGAAGGGAAAAATGCAAAAGTTTGAATAGCTTCGACGCAGACGTTTGAATTTGGTATTTTTGGCTTTTTGAAATAAAATAAAATATAACCCCTCCAACAAAAATTATAGTTCGATGTAATGAGACAATACATGTATGAAGACATATTAAACTAAATATTCAATTATTGAAGACATTGAATTAGTTTATATGAAGGTGTTATATATTACTGAAATGTATTCGAAGAAACCCAATTTCAAACGTCAATCAACGCTGTTTGACGTCAGTTTTGACTTTGAGAAATTACGGTAAATAACTCAAGTATTTTCTCTGAAAACGCTTTTGCACAGAATTGAATGAAATAGTTAATGATAAATGCCAACACCCTCTTATCGCTGAGATTTAAGGAAGGCTAAGAACGTAAACAGACATACAAATCTCTACTAGAAGTAGCGAAAAGAAAATTTTGACATTTGCATTATTTATATGCAGATAGAGCCGTGTCTTTCGTGCTGAACACAGTACAGGCATCAATTGTCTAGTGATCAATTAAAATAATAGTGTGTATTTATAAGAAATACATAGATGAGAAAATATTGATAAACGTATATACCATCTAGGATACTGTTCTCGCTGGTGACTGTGTGGAAGCGTCATTCTATAGCAGATCAATTGTGACTGATACATTTGCATTGAAGAGATGAAGTATTCGACTCCTGATCAAAGGGATTAAACAATATTTTCCATAGTTGCAGTCCTCTTCAGGGATAAATGATAATTTAATTATATTCCTACACTGTGAAACACCCTACCAGGAAATACGGGCTCGGGTGAGAATCGAACTCACGATTTGGGGGATACCGTCCCGCTGCTCTACCAACTCAGCTACCAAGTCCAGTCTGGAACAGCTTGCTACTTCAATCCATTTCAGAAGTACGCAACTTACTGACACGATAACAAGTGAATTTTCGATGTATTCGAAGATACAATGTTTCGACTAATAATTGTAGTCATCTTTAGGGTTAAATTATAATAATATTCCATTGCCCAGAGCAGAGCAGTTGGACGGTATCCCCTAAGTGAGTTGGCTTCTCACCCGAGTCAGTATTTTCTGGTCGGATGTTTCACAATGTACACAGAAATAAAAAATCCTTAAAAATTTAAGGAATATTCTCCGTCTATTACACCAGCGGAATATTCCTCAACATGATTAAGGAATATTCCTTACCATGTTAAGAAATTTTCTTAACATGCTACGGAATATTCCTTCTTGAATTTTAAGGAATATTCCGCTGGTGTAATAGTCAGGGAATATTCCTTAAATTTTAAGGAATTTTTTTTTTCAGTGTTATAGGAATATAAGTATTTTCCATTCTGGACGCAATACCTCGCTTATCTGATGGTCTGGCTGATTAATTGATTACAAAATTTATCAGTGTTTCAAAATTTGCCTGGTAAATGGTCAAAATATTAGAGAGATTATGCCAAACTTTCCAACTGACGTACAGAGTTTAGTCCCTTTGACAGAAGTTGCACAGACAAATTAAGAAATATAGAGGGGAAAATCCCATTAAAAAAATGTGAAATGAAAAAATCGAATGCATAAATCTGAGAAATGTCACTAAAAGTGTGATAAAGAAGATATTTGGTAGCTTGACCGCAAGTGATATTTACCGAGTTTAAATGGTCATCCGTTTGGAAGTCGAAATTGTCAAGCTTCGACGAAAATGCGTCTAAAATTTCTTTATGCCTGGCCATGTCCGTTGCTAGGATTAGCATAACCATGCCCTAGTTGATTAACGGTTAGCAATTAACAATTAAGACATGAACATGCACATATACATATCATACACAGTTAGTCTGTCCGCCATTTTTGATTTTCAAAATTCCGATATAATGAAAACGGTTGTCCAATGGTTGGGATGAGCATGGCTCACAATTCGGTGGGATTTGAGGATAAAAAAAGAGAGAGAGAATAGGATTTTTCCCAAGTATAGTCATGCTCGAAGATCAATCAAATATGGCGGACAAGGTGGGATTACCGTAACAATATATAATGGTACTGACAAGCAATATATCTGGAGGGGTAGACGGTTTCGACTGGTTAATTTTTTGATGGTATACACTGCCGGAATTATATGGAATAGACAATACCGACCACTTTGTCAAATGACCATAAGATATGGCCAAACAGAGTAAGTTTGGTGAAGACTGAACCATATATATGTTCAAATTAACCATAAACCATATATATGTTCAAATTAACCATAAACCATATATATGGTCAAATTAACCATAAACCATATATATGGTCAAAGTAATCCTATCTTCCCACCAGAGGACCATCATAAATATTTTTTTTTCACTTGCCGTGTCTAGATGTTCCTTGCATTTGTAATCAAATTTTGAAGTGTTGAGGTTTTCCTTGAAATTCTCCATAATTTCAGCGTGCCGAGCCATGTCAGTTGCCAATATTAACATCGTCATACCCTGGTGATCAGGAGAAAAAGCTATAAAACCTTCCCCAATATTAACATGGCCATAACCCGGTGAGCAGGAGCTGTAAAACTTTCCCAATATTAACATCTTCATACCCCGGTGAGCAGGGGAGCAATCTATAAAACTTCCCCAATATTAACATCGTCATACCCTGGTGAGCAGGAGAGCAATCTATAAAACTTCCCCAATATTAACATCGTCATACCCTGGTGAGCAGGGGAGCAATCTATAAAACTTCCCCAATATTAACATCGTCATACCCTGGTGAGCAGGGGAGCAATCTATAAAACTTCCCCAATATTAACATCGTCATATCCTGGTGAGCAGGAGCAAAAGCTATAAAACTTCCCCAATATTAAGATCGTCACACTCTAGTGAGCAGGAGCACAAGCCATAAAACTTCCCCAATATTAACATCGTCATACCCTGGTGAGCAGGAGCAAAAGCTATAAAACTTCCCCAATATTAAGATCGTCACACTCTAATGAGCAGGAGCACAAGCTATAAAACTTCCCCAATATTAGCATTGCCATAGCTTAGTGAGCAGGCGCATAAACTATAAAACTTCCCCAAGTGAGCAGGAACACAAGCTATAAAACTTCCCCAATATTAAAATCGTCATACCTTAGTGAGCAGGACCACAAGCTATAAAACTTCCCCAATATTAACATCGTCATACCCTGGTGACCAGGAGCACAAGCTATAAAACTTCCCAAATATTAACATCGCTATACCCTGGTGAGCAGGAGCACAAGCTATGAAACTTTCCCAATATTAGCATTGCCATAGCTTAGTGATCAGACGCACAAGCTATAAAACTTCCCCAAGTGAGCAGGCACACAAGCTATAAAACTTTCCCGATATTGATATCGTCATACCGGGTGAGCAAGAAAACAAGCTATAAACCTTCCCCAATATTAACAGCGTCATGCCGTAGTGAGGAGGAGCACAAGCTATAAACTTTTCCCAATATTAATATCCTCAAACTATGGTTAGTAGAAAAAAAAACAAGCTATAAAACTTCCCAATATTAACACCGTCACACCCTGGTGAACAGGAGCACAAGATATAAACCTTCCCCAATATTAACATCGCCATATCCTGGTGAGCAGGAGAACAAGCTATAAAACTTCTCCAATATTATCACCGTCATATCCTGGTGAGCAGGAGAACAAGCTAGAAAACTTCCCCGATATTATCACCGTCCTAACCGGGTGAGTAGAAGAACAGGCTATAAAACTTCCCCGATATTATCACCGTCCTACCCTTTTGAGTAGGAGAACAAGCTATAAAACTTCCCCAATATTATCACCGTCATATCCTGGTGAGCAGGAGAACAAGTTATAAAACTTCCCGAATATTAATACCGTCACACCCTGGTGAGCAGGAGAACAAGCTATGAAACTTACCCAATATTATCACCGTCATATCCTGGTGCGCAAGAGCACAAGCTATAAAAAAAATCCCCAATATTAACACCGTCATGGCCTGGTGAGCAGGTAAACAAGCTATAAAACTTCCATAATATTATCATCGCCATAACCTGATGAACAATAGTACAGGCTATAAAACTTCCCCAATATTAACATCGTTCATATCCTGGTTAGCAGAAAAACAATCTATAACCCCCCTCCCCCCAATATTAACATCGTCACACCCAGGTGAACAAGGTAACAAGCTCTCCTAATATTAACATCGTCATACCCTGGTTAGCAGAAATACAAGCTGTAAACCTTCCTCATTATCAACATCGTCATACCCCGCTGAGCTAGGGAACACGCTAAAAAGCTTCCCCAATATTACCATCGTTAAATCCTGTCCAAAAGGGGAATAATTTTTCCCGAATAATATGAAATGTACGATACATGGAACCTGATTGTAATAAACATTAATGAACATGTTGAAAAAGTAATTAGTTTTCGGACAAAAGGCTTCTGTTCATTATCTAATGTTGATATACAATCTGATTAAAGCCAGATCCTAAAACGTTCCCCATCTGACATGTCACTGATTTTAGCTGAATGAGACATGTCAGATGGGGATCATTTTTTAGATCTGTATTACTTATGGTAGATGTCAGACTCGTGGAACAATGCATTCCAAATATATATATATGTATGATGGCCGAGAGGGGCCATCGACCATCCCCCTTGAAACATTTTGGGCGATATTGCGATAACGCGATATTGTGATGCGATAACGCGATATTGCGATGCGATAACGCGATAATGCGATGCGATAACACGAAAACGCGATATTGCGATATTGCGATGCGATAACGCGATAACGCGAAAACGCGATATTGCGATATTGCGAAATATCGCGTTATAATTACGCGATAATGTGCGATATTGTGCGATATTGCGATAATGCGATATATCGCGTTATTTTACCGCGATATTGTGCGATATTATAGCAATATCGCAATATCGCACAATATCGCACACTATCGCGTTATTTTCTCGAAAATAACGCGATATTGTGCGATATTGTGCCATATATCGCGTTATTTTTCCGCGATATTGTGCGATATTATAGCAATATCGTAATATCGCACAATATCGCACAATATCGCGTTATAATTGCGCGATGGGAGAGCGGATAGCCATGAAGACAACTCTGTCAACTCTGCTGGCCCAATTCCTGGTTATCTCCCCTGATTCGAACATTTCGAAATAGGTACGAATTTCGCTCCAGTTACTTGATCAAACAAAACTCATGTGCCAATAAATTATATTGATTGATTTTTAATTGTTTTCATCGTATCATCGTACCATCGTATCATCGTACCATCCTATCATCGTACCATAGCATCATCGTACCATAATACCATCGAGTCATCGTACCATCGTACCATCGTATCATCGTACCATCCTATCATCGCACCATAGCATCATCGTACCATCGTGTCATCGCACCATCGTGCTATATTTGTTTAAATACCCACCGTTATGTACCGTTGAGGGATGGAGATGTCTTTCAGCACAGCGACTCGTTATGGTTCTTACATGATCGAGGAGATTAACTATTCTTTACTCACTCGATTTTCCCCACACACTAGTCAATATCACCTGATTAGCTAAATAAAATAGCCAAAGGCCCTAAGAAGCCCTGGTAGTATTAAAAGCGTAAATTCGTGTCTATTTGGCTGCAGCCTGATCCGCAGTCAGGACGCGTAAAGGCCAAAGAAGGTCGCATCCTGTTCGGAATGGGCCGTGTAAGGGCATACTGAAACACTCGTAGGAGAGCATCCGACTGGATGGGTGAGTGATGAAAGAAAGGCTATGACGCGCATGCACAGACAGAGAATAGTAAGAAATTAGCATTGTATGCACGGTTTAGGGTAGAGATATACCGATGGGGCTGAGTGAATGAGTGAGTGAGTGTGAGTGAGGAAGAGGTGAACTGAAGGAGGAGGAGGAGGAATGGGGATGAGTGAGTGAGTGATCATATAAAGTCGTTTGTAAACCATTAGCCTCAAGTTGTATCTAAACATGAGTGGCATCCCATTGAAGCTTTTATCTGGTAGAGACACACTGGAAGTGATATATGCATGCGCACTGAGGAGTGGTAGAGAAAGGGGAGTTTCAGTGGTGCTGACTATGCCCCAAACACGTCAAGGTTATATGCATAGCAATACATTTTCTTTATTTCATTCGATAATTTTTTTTACACGATGTATTTTTTTATTTCTATTCGAAGCAGTTGTAAAATATATGTGCAATAATTGCATTGTGGGTAATACCTAACCCCGCCTATTTGAATATGTAACGAAAATGGCGGCATATTTGACAGTCGGTTTGCCTCGTCTTTGGCTGTCGATGTCGTCTTTGATAATGTTTGTCTTGTGTTTGTCTTCATTCTTAGTGCCAAATCACAAACAACGATTTGAATGTAGGGAAACTGACCAAAGAGACAGTGAAGGCAAACCGACACATATCTCAAATATGCCGCCATTTTCGCCATCGATTTCTCAATAGCCAACGAAAAGCTTCGTCACATATCCCAATAGGCGGGGTTAGGTATTACCCACAATGCAATTATTGCACATTTATTTTACATCTCCTTCGAATAAGAATAAAAAAAAACATTGCATAACGTACCTATTTCGAAATGTTCGAATCAGGGGAGATAACCAGGAATTGGGCCAGCAGAGTTGACAGAGTTGTCTTCATGGCTATCCGCTCTCGCATCGCGCAATTATAACGCGATATTGTGCGATATTGTGCGATATTGCGATATTGCGAAATATCGCGTTATTTTTCCGCGATATTGTGCGATATTATAGCAATATCGCAATATCGCACAATATCGCACACTATCGCGTTATTTTCTCAAAATAACGCGATAATGTGCGATATTGTGCGATATTGCGATATTGCGAAATAGCGCGTTATTTTTCCGCGATATTGTGCGATATTATAGCAATATCGCAATATCGCACAATATCGCACACTATCGCGTTATTTTCTCGAAAATAACGCGATATTTCGCAATATCGCAATATCGCAGAATATCGCGCAACCATCGCGTTATTTTCGAGAAAATAACGCGATAGTGTGCGATATTGTGCGATATTGCGATATTGCTATAATATCGCACAATATCGCGGAAAAATAACGCGATATTTCGCAATATCGCAATATCGCACAATATCGCACAATATCGCACAATATCGCGTTATTTTCCAGAAAATAACGCGATAGTGTGCGATATTGTGCGATATTGCGATATTGCTATAATATCGCACAATATCGCGGAAAAATAACGCGATATTTCGCAATATCGCACAATATCGCACATTATCGCGTTATTTTCGAGAAAATAACGCGATAGTGTGCGATATTGTGCGATATTGCGATATTGCTATAAGATCGCACAATATCGCGGAAAAATAACGCGATATTTCGCAATATCGCAATATCGCACAATATCGCACAATATCGCGTTATAATTGCGCGATGCGAGAGCAGATAGCCATGAAGACAACTCTGTCAACTCTGCTGGCCCAATTCCCGGTTATCTCCCCTGATTCGAACACTTCGAAATAGGTACGTTATGCAATGTTTTTTTTTATTCTTATTCGAAGGAGATGTAAAATAAATGTGCAATAATTGCATTGTGGGTAATACCTAACCCCGCCTATTTGGATATGTGACGAAGCTTTTCGTTGGCTATTGAGAAATCGATGGCGAAAATGGCGGCATATTTGAGATATGTGTCGGTTTGCCTTCACTCTCTCTTTGGTCAGTTTCCCTACATTCAAATCGTTTGTTTGTGATTTGGCACTAAGAATGAAGACAAACACAAGACAAACATTATCAAAGACGACATCGACAGCCAAAGACGAGGCAAACCGACTGTCAAATATGCCGCCATTTTCGCCGTCGATTTCCCAACAGCCAATGAAAAACCTCGTTACATATTCAAATAGGCGGGGTTAGGTATTACCCACAATGCAATTATTGCACATATATTTTACAACTGCTTCGAATAGAAATAAATAAAATACATCGTGTAAAAAAAATTATCGAATGAAATAAAGAAAATGTATTGCTATGCATATAACCTTGACGTGTTTGGGGCATAGTCGGCACCACTGAAACTCCCCTTTCTCTACCACTCCTCAGTGCGCATGCATATATCACTTCCAGTGTGTCTCTACCGGATAAGAGCTTCAATGGGATGCCACTCATGTTTAGATACAACTTGAGGCTAATGGTTTACCAACGACTTTATATGATCACTCACTCACTCATCGCCATTCCTCCTCCTCCTCCTTCACTTCACCTCTTCCTCACTCACACTCACTCACTCATTCACTCAGCCCCATCGGTATATCTCTACCCTAAACCGTGCATACAATGCTAATTTCTCACTATTCTCTGTCTGTGCATGCGCGTCATAGCCTTTCTTTCACCACTCACCCATCCAGTCGGATGCTCTCCTACGAGTGTTTCACTATGCCCTTACACGGCCCATTCCGAACAGGATGCGACCTTCTTTGGCCTTTACGCGTCCTGACTGCGGCTCAGGCTGCAGCCAAATAGACACGAATTTACGCTTTTAATACTACCAGGGCTTCTTAGGGCCTTTGGCTTTTTTATTTAGTTAATCAGGTGATAGTGACTAGTGTGTGGGGAAAATCGAGTGAGTAAAGAATAGTTAATCTCCTCGCTCATGTAAGAACCATAACGAGTCGCTGTGCTGAAAGACATCTCCATCCCTCAACGGTACATAACGGTGGGTATTTAAAGAAATATAGCACGATGGTGCGATGACACGATGGTACAATGATGCTATGGTGAGATGATAGGATGGTACGATGATACGATGGTACGATGATACGATGGTACGATTGTATGATGATACGATGGTACGATGACTCGATGGTATTATGGTACGATGATGCTATGGTACGATGATAGGATGGTACGATGATAAGATGGTACGATGATACGATGAAAACAATTAAAAATCAATCAATATAATTTATTGGCGCATGAGTTTTGTTTGATCAAGTAAGTGGAGCGAAATTCGTACCTATTTCGAAATGTTCGAATCAAGGGAGATAACCAGGAATTGGGCCAACGGAATTGACAGAGTTGTCTTCATGGCTATCCGCTCAAGCATCGCGGGAAAATAACGCGATATTGTGCGATATTGTGCGATATTGCGATATTGCTATAATATCGCACAATATCGCGGAAAAATAACGCGATATTTCGCAATATCGCACATATCGCACAATATCGCGTTATTTTCGAGAAAATAACGCGATAGTGTGCGATATTGTGCGATATTGCGATATTGCTATAGTATCGCACAATATCGCGGCGATATTTCGCAATATCGCAATATCGCACATTATCGCGTTATTTTCGAGAAAATAACGCGATAGTGTGCGATATTGTGCGATATTGCGATATTGCTATAATATCGCACAATATCGCGGTAAAATAACGCGATATATCGCATTATCGCAATATCGCACAATATCGCACATTATCGCGTAATTATAACGCGATATTTCGCAATATCGCAATATCGTGTTTTCGCGTTATCGCGTTATCGCGTTATCGCATCGCGTTATCACGTTATCGCATCGCAATATCACATTATCGCATCGCAATATCGCGTTATCGCAATATCGCGTTTTCGCGTTATCGCATCGCAATATCGCGTTATCGCATCGCAATATCGCGTTATCGCAATATCGCAATATCGCGTTATCGCAATATCGCAATATCGCGTTTTCGCGTTATCGCATCGCATTATCGCGTTATCGCATCGCAATATCGCGTTATCGCATCGCAATATCGCGTTATCGCAATATCGCCCAAAATGTTTCAAGGCCGATTGTCGATGGCCCCTCTCGGCCATCATACACTGGGGCATTTTTCACGTTTGTCCTGGAGAGTAGCATTCTATGCTCTAATTTAATCTCCGTGAAAGGCTGCATCGCTTCATGAAACCCCACTGTACGGAGAATGCCAGGGCTTTTTTTTTTCGCCCTCGGTAATTGTCAATTTCCATACAAAGCTACAGTTCTACAATTAAAGCTGTGCTTTACGTCAGTCATCTTTGGCACGAAGCCCTCTTTTGGCACTCTCACACAGGACTATTCTGACAAATGACTTTGCGGGGAGCGGCCTAAACTGATGAGATATTTCCTGAAATGTTTTGCTTAAATTACTCCTGAATCAAGCAGCACTATTGGGCCTAATTCACCGCAGCCTAGCTAAGCATCATTTCTCAACTGCGCTACGGGGTCATATACGTAAGTTCACCGACGGTGAAAACATGTGACCACAGTGGTATGATACCGTAACCGTCATGTTATAATGAGAAACAATTATTCTCCACTTTGTGAAACTATCTGTGCATATACCTGTAAAAATTTTCAAGCCCGCTCTGAGGCAGTTCAACGGGGTATGTCTTAATTCTGTATTATTGGTAACTCGTGTACATGAAAAGTCCACAACAATATGAGAACAGTAGTATTTTATACTGATCATAGCACAGTAGAACAATGTTAGGTGCTGTGGAAAGACGTGTATTGTAGATATACATAGGATTATAATATTGTTCTCTTCTTTATTGCTTATTTTCTGATGATGATGTAATATGCATTACTCATGTATTTGCTCGGCCTGTAATAGGTGTATTGCAAATAAATTCAAATTCAAAATTCACCATAACGGTACTGTGGCGATACGGACACACAGCCACAGACGGACCGCTCTGCTACCACCATGGTACCGTTACGGTGAAGACAAAGTCACCGGTATGGTACCATAACGCTCCAGTACTCACTGGTGGGGAACTCAGGTATGTAGTTATCGAAAAGTAGTTCGCCTTTTTAAAGAGCCAACGGATTTTTTTTTAACAAAAATCTGAACACCATTTTTAATAGAAATCAAAACTTCATACACATCTGTAGCAGGTTGAAATCAAATACCGTTATAGCGAGTACACCTGATCAAGCTGATTGACCTAGTAAATGTGAGTTTGTGAGAGGAAATTCTGCTTCAAGGCTATATGAATAATTGACATCAATCAGTGATAGAACAGACACATGGGAAAATTAATCCTGCTTTGAATTTGGGTAAGTGTTTGAAGGCAGGGCCGATCGACATCACATAGGGGGAGATAACCCTGTTTGGAGGTTGTCCAATAGACTCAAAGAACGACTGCAATCAGGGCCATTGACCCTCTCGTTTTATTCTTCTTGATTCTTTTTACTGTCTATTAACATCTCTCTTTCTTTGAGGAAATAATAATTCAAAATTGTCCTATTAAATTTTCTATAATCCCTGAAATTACATTTAGATCATGCCATTATCTTAGCGAAATGTTTCCTACATCCAACAGGGTCAGGTACTGGTTGCTATTATGATACAGTGCTTTCTTCAGGAGGGTTTTGGTAACATTCACGGTAGCCTCCGATTTATCATTTGCCGGCTGGTGTCCTGGAGATGACGTAACATCTTGTACTCCCAAGAGTTAAATGAAACCGCGAAGTTCGCTTGCCGTGAACTGATGACTCGCAGTCACACAAACGTATCGCGCGAACTCATTCTTCAGGCATCCCATTATCTGCGCACTGGGTGTGAGTAAGTCTACTTCGATGAATGAATCACCATGTACGTTTTACCTTGTAGTTCCCACACCTTGATATCAATCTTCTCCCACGAGTTTTTCGGTTCAAGTTCCTGGCCTATTTCACAAGCGTCTTTCGGTTGTTTTATATCGGGATCATGCCATTCGTCATACTGTCGAGACCAAGATGAACGCTATGAAGACGTGTCATTCATATCATTTTGGAGCTCTCTCGGGATCAGGAGTCGTTCACCTTTCGGGATGATACCGTTCTACGCACTTGAATTGTCCCTAAAGTCGAAATATGGTTCCACGGCTTCAGGAACTTCACTTCTGGTGTCCGGCCAAAAATCCCGAATCGTGTTAAGGATCTGCTGCATGCTACAGACCTTTTTCGTTGCTTCTTTGTCCTCCTGGCATTTGCTGTCAGGGATCTCATTGAGTGCGTTAACGTTCATGTCTCTGGTAGATGTCTCAGCGTTGTCGAAGAATACGCGACTCAATTTTCTGTGATGAAGAGACGTTTGCCTTCAGTGTACGTGAAGGTGATGTCATAATATAAGGATGTATAATATCATTATAAGGTTTTGCAATCCGAAGATAACACCGCTCCACTCCGTTTCGATCTGCGCTCGCGATGCATAGTAAATGAGCCTCCCATCCTGTAAAAGCGCAGCTCTTATACCATCATTGCCACTATCAAATTGCAAGAAGCGGTACCTTTGTCAGCTTTCGTTTTACTTTCTGAAGCCCGTTTTCGCACTCCGCAGACCAATTCTAAAACGACGTTTATGTGATCAACACGCGAATGGCTTCAGGTTGATTGCGCAATTGGGCATAAATTAACCATGTACTGCAACTTACATTCCACACAGTCGCTTGAATCCGTTCGCCGGTGCTGGCATTTTTTGTAGCCGCGATTTTTGCTTCGTCCACACCGATACCTTCGCCTATGATCAAGTGTCCGATAAATGGAATATCTGTTCGCCTCAGTGCTGGATTGCCGTTGCTTGGCGTTATGTTTCTCTTCTGGCATCGCCTTTGTAGATTGACTAGTTTTGATTCGCGTTCGTGGTGCGCTAGGCCTCTTCAAAGTTTCACCACATCCAACCACAACCAGTCATCAGATACAAAGAGAACACCCTCTAAGTCACGGAGAGCATTAAAAACAATTCTTCTGGAATATCTCGCTGCTTACTTTTAAATCAAAAGGTAATCTAGAGAAACGATACCTGAACCAAGGAGTAAACATTGTCGTCAGCTTACTGAACTCGTACAGTTTAAGCAACCTTTAACGGCTTGGATCATACAAACGCATAATTTGCGGTCTGGTTTTTGTACAATAGCCGCCTGCCTCATCCTCTCGTAGGTTCTTCCACGTTTCTCCAATGAGTCAATTCCGTTCTTAACCCTATCTCGCAGTGATAATGGGATTCTACGGGAAGGCAAGATTCTCGGCTGGATATCGGAGTCGACGTGAAGTCGTATTACGCCAAGATCACCAAGGTCGGATTCTGCGCTGAACTCT
>JAVTVY010056857.1:0-29111 GCA_036873755.1 Hanleya hanleyi | reverse complement strand
CGAAGCACAAGCTGGCGTTGTGGTGACATTGCTAACCTGCTGACTATCATGTATGGGGTTAGTTTTACGACATAGCATATCTCAGCTATCTACACATGCCTCCTAAGACACGACCACCGACCGTGAGTGGAAGTCAGACGAGACTACAGACCTCCTCCACGACAGCGGCAGTCAAACCTCACCCGGCTCCAGCAACCACCACACCGAGACTATGGATACTGATCTGGTCAACATCGAGCTCCACACCAAGCATCGCAGGACTACTATGCCGGAAGACCCGCCATATGGGACTACCTACGATGAACGCACCAACGCACCGACTGCGGCACTAAGGCTCGAGGCCTACCGCGTCTCACACGTACCGAATTTAGGAGAGCGGATAACCACGTCAGTGGATACACTTCCAACCATGACCCCTCGGTGGTAATGTTGCAGTCAGTCTGGGAATTTTAGGCAAGGTGCAGATAGGTCAACTAGGAATTCTCAGTCGGTCCAGGCCATCGCCTCGTTTTGAAAAAATGCCTCAAACTTTACAAGGACGAATTTAGTAATCACTTCAAAATCTTTTTAGTATGGATGAATGAAATATAAATTTTGATGCCCCTGGTGCACTAAAAGTAGTATAGTATTGTAGTTTAACAAACGGTGTGTTTCAACGTTTGTTTTTCTTCTGGAGTTGATAAAATTATAGGATCTGTGTATGGAAGCGGACACGGATTTTTATAAATAAAACCGATGTCACATTCTAATACAATTTATATACAATTCTGATAACTTTACACAAGACTGACTAGAGGACGTCTACCCAGTTCCTCAAACATTATCGAACCTAAAAATTATAGGATCTGTGTATGGAAGCGGACACGGATTTTTAGCCCACCATCACCAGATGGTGGGCTGTTCAAATCGCTTTTTGTCCATGGTCCGTCGTCCGCCGTCCGTCCGTCCGTCGTCCGTCCGTAAACAATTCTTGTTATCGTGATTTCTCAGGAACTACTCTATGGATCTTTCTCAAATTTGGTACACAGGTTCCCCTTGGGGTCTAGTTGTGCAAGATACCTTATTTGGTCCGATTCGAAAATCCAATATGGCCACCAGGCAGCCATCTTGGATTTCCCCATGATACCTTGTTATCGCCATTTCTCAGGAACTACTGCATGGATCTTCTCAAATTTGGTACACAGGTTCCCCTTGGGGTCTAGTTGTGCAAGATACCTTTTCTGGTTCGATTCGAAAATCCAATATGGCCACCAGGCAGCCATCTTGGATTTCCCCATGAAACCTTGTTATCGGGATTTCTCAGGAACTACTTCATGGATCTTTCTCAAATTTGGTACACAGGTTCCCCTTGGGGTCTAGTTGTGCAAGATACCTTTTTTGGTCCGATTCGAAAAACCAATATGGCCAACAGGCAGCCATCTTGGATTTCCCCCTGAAACCTTGTTATCGTGATTTCTCAGGAAGTGCGTCATGGATCTTTCTCAAATTTGGTACACAGGTTCCCCTTGTGGCCTACTTGTGCAAGATACCTTTCCTGGTCCGATTCCGAAATCGAATATGGCCACCAGGCGGCCATCTTGGATTCCTCCATGAACCTTTGTTATTGCGATTTCTCAGGAAGTACTTCATGAATCTTACTCAAATTTGGTACACAGGTTCCCCTTAGGGTCTAGTTGTGCAAGAAACCTTTTCTGGTCCGATTCGAAAATCCAATATGGCCACCAGGCAGCCATCTTGGATTTCCCCATTAAACCTTGTTACCGCGATTTCTCAGGAACTACTGCATGGATCTTTTTCAAATTTGGTACACAGGTTCTCCTTGGGGTCTAGTTGTGCAAGAAACCTTTTCTGGTCCGATTCGAAATCCAATATGGCCACCAGGCAGCCATCTTGGATTTCCCCATGAAACCTTGTTACCGCGATTTCTCAGGAACTACTGCATGGATCTATTCCAAATTTGGTACACAGGTTCCCCTTGAGGTCTAGTTGTGCAAGAAACCTTTTCTGGTCCGATTCCAAAATCCAATATGGCCACCAGGCAGCCATCTTGGATTTCCCCATGAAACCTTGTTATCGCGATTTCTCAGGAGCTACTACATGCATCTTTTTCAAATTTGGTACACAGGTTCCCCTTGGTGTCTAGTTGTGCAAGATACCTTTTCTGGTCCTATTCGAAAATCCAATATGGCCACCAGGCAGCCATCTTGGATTTCCCCATGAAACCTTGTTATCCGGATTTCTCAGGAACTACTTCATGGATCTTTCTCAAATTTGGTACACAGGTTCCCCTTGGGGTCTAGTTGTGCAAGATACCTTGTCTGGTCCGATTCGAAAATCCAATATGGCCAACAGGCAGCCATCTTGGATTTCCCCCTGAAACCTTGTTATCGTGATTTCTCAGGAAGTACGTCATGGATATTTCTCAAATTTGGTACACAGGTTCCCCTTGTGGTCTACTTGTGCAAGATACCTTTCCTGGTCCGATTCCGAAATCGAATATGGCCACCAGGCGGCCATCTTGGATTCCTCCATGAACCTTTGTTATTGCGATTTCTCAGGAAGTACTTCATGAATCTTCCTCAAATTTGGTACACAGGTTCCCCTTAGGGTCTAGTTGTGCAAGAAACCTTTTCTGGTCCGATTCGAAAATCCAATATGGCCACCAGGCAGCCATCTTGGATTTCCCCATTAAACCTTGTTACCGCGATTTCTCAGGAACTACTGCATGGATTTTTTTTCAAATTTGGTACACAGGTTCCCCTTGGGGTCTAGTTGTGCAGGAAACCTTTTCTGGTCCGATTCGAAAATCCAATATGGCCACCAGGCAGCCATCTTGGATTTCCCCATGAAACCTTGTTACCGCGATTTCTCAGGAACTACTGCATGGATCTATTCCAAATTTGGTACATAGGTTCCCGCTGAGGTGTAGTTGTGCAAGAGGCCTTTTTTGGTCCGATTCGAAAATCCATTATGGCCACCAGGCAGCCATCTTGGATTTCCCCATGAAACCTTGTTATCGCGATTTCTCAGGAGCTACTACATGCATCTTTTTTTCAAATTTGGTACACAGGTTCCCCTTGGGGTCTAGTTGTGCAAGATACCTTTTCTGGTCCGATTCGAAAATCCAATATGACCACCAGGCAGCCATCTTGGATTTCCCCATGAAACTCGGTTATCGTCATTTCTCAGTACTGCATGGATCTTTCACAAATTTGGTACACAGATTCTCCTTAGGGTCTAGTTTTGCAAGACGCCTTTTTCGGTCTGAATCGAAAATCCAATATGGCCACAAGGCGGCCATCTTGGATTTCCCCTTGGATTTCCCCATGAAACCTTGGGGTTTCTCAAGAACTACTGCATGGATCTTTCTCAAATTTGGTACACAGGTTCGCCTTGGGGTCGAGTTGTGCAGGATACCTTTTCTGGTCTGATTCGAAAATCCAATATGCCACCAGGCGGCCATCTTGTATTCCCCCCATGAAACTTTATCACGATTTCTCAGGAACTACTGCATTGATCTTTCTCAATTTTGATGCACAGGTTCCCCTTGGGGTCTAGTTGTGCAAGATACCGTTTTCGGTCCGAATCGAAAATCCAATATGGCCACAAGGCGGCCATCTTGGATTTACCCATGAAACCTTGTTATCGTGATTTCTCAGAAACTACTGCGTGGATCTTTCTCAAATTTGGTACACAGGTTCGCCTTGGAGTCTAGTTGTGCAAGATACCTTTTCTGGTCCGAGTCGAAAATCCAATATGGCCACCAGGCAGCCATGTTGGATTTCCCCATGAAACTTTGTTATCGTCATTTCTCAGTACTGCATGGCCACGCCTTGTGGCCAATTTGGATTTTCGATTCAGACTGAAAAAGGTGTCTTGCAGAACTAGACCCTAAGGAGAATCTGTGTACCAAATTTGAGAAAGATCCATCCAGTAGTTTATGAGAAATCACGATAACAAGGTTTCATGGGGAAATCCAAGATGGCCGCCTTGTGGCCATACTGGATTTTCGATTCGATTCCTTATGAAACCTTGTTATCGTGATTTCTCAGAAACTACTGGATGGATCTTTCTCAAATTTGGTACACAGGTTCGCCTTGGGATCTAGTTGTGCAAGATACCTTTTCTGGCTTGATTCGAACAACCAATATGACCACCAGGCAGCCATCTTGGATTTTCCCATGAAACTTTATCGTCATTTCTCAGGAAGTACTACATGGATCTTTCTCAAATTTGGTACACAGGTTCCCCTTGGGATCTAGTTGTCCAAGATGCCTTTTCTGGTCCGATTCGAAAATCCAATATGGCCACCAGGCAGCCATCTCGGATTTCCCCTTGACATTTTATCGTCATTTGTCAGGAAGTACTGCATGGATCTTTCTCAAATTTGGTACACAGGTTCACGTATGATCTAGTTGTGCAAGATACCTTTTCCGGTTCAAATTGAAAATCCAATATGGCCACCAAGCGGCCATCTGAGATTTCCCCATGAAACTTTGTTATCATGATTTCTCAGGAAGTACTGCCTGGATCTTTCTCAAATTTGGTAGACAGGCTGCCCTTGTGATCCAGTTGTGCAACATTCCTTTTCTGGTCCGATTCCAAAATCCAATATGTCCATCGGGCGGCCATCTTGGATTTCCCCATGAAACTTTGTTATTGCGATTTCACAGGAACTACTGCATGGATCTTTGTCAAATTTGGTACACAGGTTCCCCCTGTCGCCTAGTTGATACTTTTTCTGGACTGATTCGAAAATCCAATATGGCCCCCAGGCGCCCATTTTGAATTTCCCCGTGAAACATTGTTATCGTGAATTCTCAGGAAATATTTCATGGATCTTTCTGAAATTTGGTACACAGGTCCCACATGGGGCCTAGTTGTGCAAGATGCCTTTTTTGGTCCGATCGTCTTAGTAACAATGGTCAAAAAAATCCTCTTGTCATTAGCTTACAATTATCGGACAATGGTGGGCGCCAAGATCCTTCAGGATCTCTCGTTATAAATAAAACCGATGTCACATTTTAATACAATTTATATACAATTTTGATAACTTTACACAAGACTGACTAGAGGACGTCTACCCAGTTCCTCAAACATTATCGAACCTAAGATTATAGGATCTGTTTATGGAAGCGGACACGGATTTTTATAAATAAAACCGACGTCACATTTTAATACAATTTATATACAATTCTGATAACTTTACACACGACTGACTAGAGGACGTCTACCCAGTTCCTCAAACAGTATCGAACCTAAAATATCATTTACAAATTACATCGCCGCACCAACACAAATCCATTCAAAAATTGCCTTATCCATTTTAGGTTAGTCATACCTGATCATTGCACATTCCGAAATCTTCAATGCACCTCTTTCAGGCAATACACCATACCAGACAGAAAAGGGAGGGGATCATCATGAGGTGGACTTTTGGTTTTTGAGATGTGTTTGAAATATGCACTCAATACATCTGTCTGTCAGTAGTCCGGGATCGTTTTCCACCACTCTTTTGATGTTGCGTTTAATTGCACCTTGAGTTGAATATGAAGTGGTGTGGCACGAGCCAAGTGACTGTGGCGTAACGACATAGTAGAAAAACGTAGTCTGATTGGGGGTGCACTCGAAATAGCTGGGCGCCTACATACCACGCATACACTGCCAGGATGTAACATAATCCAATTGGAAGGTTGTAATATGTGTCATATGGCGGCCATGTTGATGTAATCCAGAGGGGGTGTCTTTTGTCATTTATCCGGATTAGCAAGGGCCAAACAAAAGGCACCCCCTGTGGACAACACCAACATGACCGCCTTATGACGCTTAATTTGCAACCTTCCTATATGTTAGGGTTCTGTGGGACAGGCTCACAAAGGAGTGGTTTCAGTGCTGTTGTGTGACGTTGACCGGTAAGGGTATGTGGCATTCGTAAACCGTACTACGTTAGTGAATGCAAGCGATCTCTTTAACCCTATCTGGCCAGGGGTTTTTGTGACCTGTCCTGGCCTTGGGGGGGAATTATTTTTCTCATCCCTTGAGCTAGGGGACTGAAAATTACCACAGTATACCCCTGGGTCAAGCTCTACCAGAAAATGTTAAAAATTTCAAGATGGCTACTTTGATGACGTCACGGTGACGTCATCTTCAAAAACGTCTTTTTGGTCGATTTTTCGATTCCTTTATTTTTGCAATTTCTTCGCAAAAATTGAATGATAAACTATTCAATATTATTGTGATGTGAAGTAAAATAGTTTTGTTCACTTTTCATCACGGAAAAGCAGAAATTTTGAAGAAAAATGAAGAAAACATCACTTTTGTGGTACCCACGTGGCCACCATCTTGAATTTACCCATGATCCTCTCCTCGGGGGGTTATGCAAATAGGCTCGAAATGACCTCAATATGATAAACTATAAAGCCACGGAGTGTCAGCTCTCATTTTTTTGTCGTCCCGAAGATAGCACAGAAAGTTTGGCAGGGGGACCATTTTGCCCCCCTCCCTCCCCCACCGGCCTCGTAGGTTTAATTATGCGCAAAAACCCGAGTAGTAGAGAAAGAGTAAACTTCGTATGAGCTGTGGTGACTTCCGGTTTGTGTCCACTTCATATTGCGATATTACTTCTTTTTGGTCAATAATTGTTGTAAGATAATCTACTCAACGGGGAGTTGTGGGCGTATCCTCTGAAATGCCCTATTGGTCAAATATTTAGCAACTTTGCCGAGAATCTATCATATAACTGACTTCGTTAGCCGTTGATCTTCGTGGACTGCGCGTCAAGGCCCAGTTCCTTCAGGTCTAATCAATGAAAGGGGGGCCAGACACGCAATGTATATAAAATACTCCAACTGAAATGACCAGCTAACTATCGAACTATCTTTTGACGCATGTGATTGTATGTATTTATCGACACGTGATAAGGACGTCAAGAAATTATTAAACCTGTACAAGGCAATGTTAATCCTCACTTTCACATTTTGTATGACCGATCCTAAATTTATATGAACTGACCATCTTGATATGTTTGTTGTCCGAGATTACGTTGAGTTTTCTTATCCTGTTTGTGTCTCTATGGAAAGTATCATTTCTAAAATTCATTTTCACGAAGTCTCTCGAAACTAGACGCTATACAATAAAAATACTCTCTTAATTGTCCGAAGTTTTATATGTAATATTTTAGTAAACTGTTGCTGATGATAGACGTTTCGCTGAAAATAGAGAAAGTACTAAGGCTGATTGCTGAAATACTATATTTAATCTCTGTTTCAATTTCCTCTTTCAAGTAACCATTGGTGGCTCTGCGCGTGGGATCTCTCTTCATTTCCAGTGGAAACTAGCCAGACATTTCATAGAGGGTTGGGACTTTATTCCTGGTGCGCGGGCGGAGGTAGACGTACGCCTGTTATAAGTTATCTTCTCCGGCGTTCTTGATCGCCGCAGCGTGGGTACTCATAGCCTCATCCAAAAAATAGTCCCAAAAGGTGGGTACTTCTTCACTCAGTATCCCAAGTGTCCCCGCGCGTAACCTCACGACGTCATTTTCTGCCAGATTTTGGACGTTGCAGATCTACTGTCTATCGAGATAATTAAAACGGGTCTTGCTCTCTTTGTGTCTGTGAATGTCTGTTCAAATTCTTCACGGGCGATAACTTCGAAAAGCTTTGTCGGATTCCTTCGAAATTTAGCATATACACTCATTGTGACCAGACATGGGTTGATATTGCGTTTCAACAAGATCCACCTGAAGGTGGCACCACTGGGTCTTGTTCCAATCTTCTGCACATGTCCGTGGTTTCCATTCAAATTCTTCACAAGCGATAACTTCCAAATGCTTTCTCTAATAATTAGGCATCGTTAAATGCGTTTGTCATTTTTTCTTCTTTCTTCCGCTTCTCGCTATTTGTTGGACCTTAATGGATTCTTTCAAATTTGGTATGTGGGTACCTACACTCAAGGCATCTTATGGGGCCATGTTAATGATGTTTTTCCTAAGTTTTACGTTTTTACTTTCTTCACAAATAATGAATGTTTCCTTTACTAAGGATGCAAAAGGCATGCCTCCAATCGTATTCGCTCGACTGTATCTAGTTTCTTCAATATTTGGCATATGCATTCCTTGTGACAAGATGTTGATTGGTATTGCGTTCCAGAAAGATATGCCTGTAGGTGGCGCCACTAGGGTTCTTTCCGGTTTTTTTTTTGTGCTGCAAGCAATAACTTTGAAACGCTTTGAAATGTTGCTCGAAATTTGGTTTTCGGGCAATAACTTGAGAACTGCTCATCAAATTCTTCCCAAATTAGGCATGCATATACATTGTACCTTCCCATGAGATGTTGCTTGGGATTGCGTTATCCACTTCTGCTCAGAAAGTGACGCCACCTGATCACAAAATCTGAAATTTGTTTTTGGCCAATAACTTGAGAACTGCATGCTCATCGGATTCTTCTCAAATTTAGCATGCATGTACCATGCCAGGATATGTTGCATGGGATTGCCTTTTACTCACTTGCACTTACATGTGACGCCACCTGGTGGCAAAATCCCAAATTTGTCTCCGGGTAATACCATGACCTAAGATGTCGCTTGAGATTGCATTTCGCCCACTTGCGCCTATAGGTGGCGCCACCAGGTGTTAAAATCAAAATTTGTTTTCAGCCATTAACTTGAGAACTGCTCATCGGAATCTCCTCAAATTTAGCATGCATGTATCATGCCAGGAGATTTGTTTCTGGGTTATAACTTGAGAACCGCTCGTCAGATTCTTCTTAAATCTGATATGAATATATCATGACATATGATGTCGCTTGGGATTGCGTTTCGCCCACTTGTGCTTACAAGTAGCACCACCTCGTGTCAAATCTAAATTTGTTTTCGCTCATCAGATTTTTCTTCAATTTGGTATGCAGATTATGCCATGATATGTCCCTTGGGATTGTATTTCACCTGCTTCTGCATACTGGTGGCGACACCTGGTGGAAAAATCTGAAATTTGTGTCTGGCAATAATTTGACAACTGCTCATCAGATTCTTCCCAAATTTGGTATTCATATGCCATAAGATGTCACTTGGGATTGTGTTTCGCACGCTTGTACATACAAAGTTTCCGGGCAATAACCCCTCTTCAGATTCTTCCCAAAGTTCGTATGCTGGTACACCATGTCATGAGATGATCCTTGGGATTGCATTTCGCCCACTTGCACCTACAGGTGGCATAACCTGGTGGCAAATTTAAAATTTGGTTTGCAGATAATAGGTTGAGGATGGATTCAGCTTCTCGTCAAATTTGGTTTGCAGATAATATGCCTTGAGATGTCACTTGGGGTCGCTTCTCGGTTACATAATTTCCATGCTTCACTGCAATGAAACTATATTACAGAAGCAAAAAAACGTTCAGTCAACCGTTCTGAGTTGATTTCAAAACTTGGAAAGGCAGAAAGATCCTTCCGCATCCAATGCCTATGAAGTAGCAGTTGCCTCCCTCATGTATATCCCCCCCGAGACCAACAATGCTGAAAAATATTGCTGCCATTTCGGCGGGGGAATTAGCATCCTCTGGCTGCTTGTTTTATCTGGTAGCTGAGTGTTTATCGACCGGTGGTCGAAAGAAGCATAGCGGTGCTGTGCGGGTTACATGTCGGCCGGGGGTCGAATAGCATGGCTGTGCTCTCCGTGATTTGTATAAATCGGTTGAGGATGTTCATTTGATCTGTTGATTGAATCTGATACTTCTTGTGACAGAACATATGCTTTAGGATGTATTTGCACCCTTTTTATGAGTGATTTGTTGAACGAATGTCAGTTTTGAGCGAATTCGTAAGTATTTGTCAGACACCATGTGCGAAGGCAGCTACGCGACTGTATATTCGCACAATCTGCGGCGTGGTTCGAGCGGGTGTTCAGTTTTGAGCGAATTCGTAAGTATTTGTCAGACACCATGTACGAAGGCAGCTACGCGACTCTATATTCTCACAATCTGCGGCGTAGTTCGAGCGGGTGTTCATCGAGGTCCCCTCTTGAAATCGTTCGGATTCACTATTATTCTTCGTTTATCCACTGTTTTTGTTCCAGCCACATCTCCAGAACGGCTTGGTTCACAAGCTTGAAACTTTGTGAGTTGATAGTAGACCTAGTAGTGATGTGTATATTTCAAGCGGGCTCTGATTGGTGAACCCGTATGGCGGCCATCTTGGAAAATGTTCAAAACCTTCAAAGATCTTTTCCTCTCGAACCACTGAACCGATCGACTTGAAACTTGGCATGCACAATCTAGGGGTCGGGGTGTTCAATTCTTCTGAACGGTTTCTTGCCGCGATATCAAATATGGCCGCCATAGCCGTTCAAATATACCCCGTATGGCGGCCATCTTGAAAAATGTTCAAAAACTTCAAAGATCTTCTCCTCCCGAACCACTGAAGCAATCGACTTGAAACCTGGCATGCACAATCTAGGGGTCGGGGTCTTCAATTCTTCTGAACGGTTTCTTGCTACGATATCAAATATGGCCGTCATAGCCGTTCAAATATAGGTCAAATTACAAACCTCAGATTTTCATTCCAGCCACATCTCCAGAACGGCTTGGTCCACAAGCTTGAAACTTTGTCGGTTGATAGTAGACCTACTAGTGAGGTGCATATTACAATATGTTCTCAGACATCGTGGGAATGAAAAATGATGTGCCGCTGTTGCCAAATGTCATAAAACGCCATAAAAATGCAATTTTGGCAATAGAAAAGATTGCAATTCATGTACAACGACGCCAAGTTATCCTATTCCTTTATACACAGTAATGATGTGCTGGCGTATAAGACGACGCAAACTTCTCCCAATCGTTTATACAGTCTAGCGATGTGATAGCTCATAAGGTGATACCAAATGTGTAATTGGCAATGAAAAGGACAAGGCGTACAGAATACCGGCGTTATCAGATAGGAGTACCAGTGGCCAATGAAACTTACCTAATTTACATAAACCAACTAAAGTCGTCCAGGCAATGAAGGCGCATTTCAAATGACCCTGTGTCGAAAGCAAAGACAGCTGGAAGGACGGATATTTCACCGCAGAGCTGTTCAGGCTTAGCCCGAAGGAGTGTGCGGATATACAACGAAGTTACGCATGTGCATCGATAGCTCATGTCTACAGACACGTGGGTACCAATATACCGGATAAATTTCATCACTTTCAGCTCTGCTTGTCCACTACCTGAGACCAAAATTCATTCAAAACAGCTATCATGCAACGAATTAACTGGTAAATGACGCAAATCTAGTAATTGCTTGTTTATTGCGGATACTTCTCAGGATGGCAGTGGATTGATGAATTCATCATCGGAAGGTCAGTCCTTTCTTCTACTGGAATGCTACCGTGAATTATGAAAATAAATCACCAATCATTCTAAATATGTCTTCAAAGAGCTCAGATCACGTCACAAATCTATCAGAAGATACAGCCATCGACTGCGCATGTGTGGAGTAGAGAGTGCATGCGCACCAGATATAGAGCGTGATACATGTAGTTAGAACCCATGGGAGAGACGTTTACGTCCCATGCTAACCTGGCCCCCGGTAGCTACTGCTCTGCAGTTCCAATATTATTTTGTATTTGTAAATTATTTTAATATGTTTCTTTAGTTATGAAAATTCTTTGTTTTTAAACAGTCGGCATGAATAGCCTCCATGGGCTAATGTTATATGTTTGTAAACCCGACTCTAAATAAAGCTTATCTTATCTTATCTTATGATCTGGTGAGATGCCAAGGGGCAATGTGACAATGCGGACTCGGCAAATTATCCAGAGAGGGAGTTCGGTTTTTGATGGATAAAAGGGCAAATTTTCTATCCATTCAACGCGTGGTTACTGAGAAGTTACATGGATACAATGTTGCAATTTATATTTGGGAAGTAGAACTATCTCAAGTGTCCCGGCACGTAACCTCGTGACGTCATCCTCTGACAGATTTTGGATGCGAGCTGGAGCTGAATGGTGAGAGTTTGTGAGCAGTGCACATAAAAATTGTTCCAGGATTCAGTGGAAGGGGCTCCTGGCGGATGGTTACTTTGTTTTTCCCACCCGTCCATCCCATTTCGTCAGATATGACTGTCTCCATTGGTGCTTCGGACTCAACATGCCATTTGATCCGTTAATAAACCGAGTTCACGGTACCATTGGAGATAGGAGATACTTGGAATGGTGTCAGCTTCCCATTCAGCACAGGCTCCTAGTATGTAGGCTTATACTAATCTCGTCCATCACTGGTAGGAATATTGGCATCCATTTTTAAACTCCTTGCCGGCACTATTTTATTCGCCGAAACTCCGACCAGCGCATGTCAGCTGTAGGACTTCTGTTGCCATGGAGATCGGCTCGATATGAAGAGCCAGGAGAAACATCTCCAATTAGACGAGATCTTTCGGAGGTCGACTCAAGGGATTATTCGATTCATTTAGATGTATATTTTATCTCCTGATATCTCTCACGTGCGGCGGATCACGGTTAAAATCCCTGCCCCATTAATGCGCGTGATCAGTTGACTTCGAAGGAATCGACTGAGCGGTCGAGAATGTCAGGCTTCCCTGTGGCGTAGCCTTATTATCAGCGGCCGAGCATTCAGTGTCTGTATCAGTGACTTTATCGGATTCAGACTTCTCAGCATGCAACATTTTCTGGTGTTTGGTGTTTCCGCACTCAGAGTAGGTATGAGCCATGTAAACCGTTGGAGGTCTACTGTGCACGTATTTTGCTTAGAGCTGCTGACGGGCGTCAACGGGTGTTGCCGTGTGTTAAGAGAGGCGTTGATGAGCATTACCGAGCGTTGACGGGTATCAACTTCATGCAGCTAATCGGTTGCTCTGGGTTATGGGGCCCACTTGGTAAACAGAGGGGGCAGTTGGGCTAAGATATAACTTCCCGTCTCCTTTTTCGTTTTCATGAAGGTATGAGATGCCTCATGCATGCTCAACAGATTCTGGACACGGATAGGCTATCGTCTTTGGGTAGTATCTTTCTTACGCATCAGAAGATATACCCGGTTCCCCATTGGATGAGCGTGAAAAGATGGCAACGCCTGCGCTGGTGCTGAGCGGCATCGGTGGTCCCCGCTTGGTGCAGAGCTGCGTCAATAGCAGCATCGACAGTTTCTCGTTGGCGTGGGACGTTCACGGTCAAGGCTTGTTGCTCGAAAGTCGGCTTGGTGGAAAGCTTCGCATTTTATGTCTTCCTCGTCGGGTTCAAAGTTTACGTTACTCAATGTGAGTATCGTGGAGCTCATGGTGAAATGCGGGGGTTTTGTCGTCTGGGCTATTTATAGTGTGGCTATCAACTGCGAAGGCTTTTGATCTAAATGATGCGTTCTCACAGAGTAAGCGCTCTGGTATACGCCGCTGCAGGAACAACACCACGTATTAGCAATTCAAAGCAATATCTTTTGGCGGCTTTCCTTGTGGAAAGAGATTTAGGATCAACAAAACTCAGTCATGTTTCGCTGATTGGATGCATTGGCAAACAATTAAGCAATTTGTGAATTGTCCTTGGCCTTGCCCATCAGATCACCCAGTACCACCCTGTAGAAAAACAGTTCTATTCTTTAAACACATTTTCCCTTTTACATGTATTTAGAATATATTTTGTTTTATTCAAACGCAGAATATCTTCCCGGCATGTATAAATAATAACTACGAAAAAAAAAACAATTCTAATTTTTCGTGCGCTCGAGATAATTGTCCGATGAAAGAGCTGCTTATGGGGGTAATATAATTTAGAAATTGTTTTCCTTTTCGTAGTTGATAGGGAATAATTTTGCTTTGGAAAAAGAGATTTTTTGCCTTTTCGTGTTTCCTAAATATAGGAAAACAATTGCTTTGAAAGATCTTTTTGCCCCGCGAATAAACGGTTTCTTTTCTTATGTCCCTTCTACGGTTCGAAGAACGTCGATTCTCTTTTTAAAACAATGGCGAGGAAATTCGTTATAAGAATATGTGAATAAAAGCCGTGTCCCTGAAGATCAAGAAGGGAAAAGTGCATGGCATTATGAACCGTCTGTCGAAAAATGTTATAAGGACTGGTTTATATATCCGCACTATTGTTAGTTCACATCTTTCATTCTTTAAAGTTATTTCCTCCCAAAATAAGAGAAAATCATAAATGAATTGTGCCGACATTCCATGGGTTCCTGGTATAGCATTAGGTCGCCATGTCAAAATCAATTGAAGTAGAACCGCTTTCCTATTATGGCAGGTAACCAGTCTCTGGTCGTTGTCTTCCTTGGGCAGACTGTAAGTACGGATAACAGATTCGATAACACCATGTGTTTATGCAGGGGATCAGCTGATTGGCTCCTTGGAAGAAATGGGTGATAACCAGTCTCTGGTCTCAATATTTCAAAGATAGTTCAAGAAAATGTCATAGTTTATGCTATTCGAGACGCGCATTTTATATTTAAAGTTTCATTTTTCATCTACAATCTGTGGCGGTTTTTCCACCTTAATGTACAAAGTCCTTTACTACATAATAAGTAAGAAATATTAACCCTATCTGGCCTGGGTTATTCGGGACCTGTCCAGGCCTGGGAGGGGGAAGGGATGGCATTTCATATTTGAACTAGGTGCCTAAAACTTACCACACCACACCTTGGGTCAAGCTCTATCAGGAAAATCACCGCTTTAATGACGTCAAAGTGACGTCATTTTCAAAAAGCATTTTTGGTCTATTTTTCTGTCAGTTTTTTAATTCACGTTTTTTCTTCGCAAAAACTGTATGGTGAAATAACACAGCTTTTGCCTACTTTTCACCGCAGAACAGCAGGAATTTGGAAGAAAAACGACGAAAACGTCATTTTTCTGGTACCACTATTTTGAATTTGCCCCGAGCCGCTGATCGGGAGATTACACAGGCCTGGTAGGGTTAATGGTGTCGTCTAACCAACAAGCCAGAGGAATAGGCTTCTCTGGTCGCAGTACAGCTGAAGAAGATGAGTTATTTCCCCCTATAGATTATTCATCTCTACAAATACCATTTGCGTACACTTCGCCATCCATAAGATGGTTTGCGAATCGTGCATGTGTCTCCATTATCGCGGATGTATTACAGGTTTTCATACCACTTCGGAAACAGATATTGCCTGGGCTTACAAAATATATAGGTATGAATAACTTGACATGATATGGCTCGAGAATGGCGGGTTACGTTTGGGTTACTTCGGTAGACTTTAGCTGATTGGCTGACGAAGTCACGTGGTATTGATTTCTGGCAATTCCCTGTTTGGTTACAGGTTGTACAAATACATCAGTTAAAAAATGAGGTCATTGAACATTTACGTTTACCTTACGGCGTGGATATGCTCAACCGGTCATGCCACTTGTCTACTGTATATAGTTGACCTACAAAACCATGCATTTACAGCCAGCAACAGAACGCAGAAAATAACCAGCGAAGGTTTTAAGTGCTTGTAACAATAGAAATTCAACCATTACCGGGTAATTGATTTTGTTGCAAGTGTCGCTAAAAATCACCGATGGCTGAAGGTGGCGGGCTCCAAGGCGGAACACTACAGGTAAGAAGCATGGACGACACTGGCCCGGGACACTTCGTCTGGATCCCAGTCATACTCTAACCTCTATCATCGACTGGTGTCCGGTCTCGATTTCATCTAGATTTTCTGTCATCGCTTGTACTTTACTGTATTGACATTGTGGATTCCGGTAAGGGTCCGATTGATGGAACTTGCGCATCCTCAAATCTAATGGTTAAGCTTGTGAGAAGTGGTAGTCGGATCGTATTTAGTCGTCTACTTTGGAGCTTGTCAAAAATCAATAGTTAACTCTGCATACATTTTCTTTTTTGCAGCGTGTAGAACAAACAGAACTCTACAAAATGACTACGATTTCTTCATGATATCGATAATATATCGCGCTGAAATAACTTTGTAATCTTCTCCATATGAAACTTCAGTACAGTTGTTTCATGTACCGGGTTTCAATTACATAGGGAGACGTCATAATATATACCATGTCTACTGTCACAAAGGTCAATGATGCTGTATATAGTAATAGCAGGCGGTCCGTGGAAGTGTCGCTTGTATCCCATGCCCAGTGAAATTGACGAGTGATAAACCGCACACACCTCTATGACCGTACGCGGCATTGTTGACCTTTGTGCTAATAAACACAATACATTATGACATCTCCCTATGTGATTGAGCTCAGGTACAGGAAACAAATGTACTGGAGTTTTATATGGAGATAATTACAAAGTTATTCCAAGCGTGATATATTATCGATATCACGATATCGATGGTAGTCATTTTGTAGAGTTTACTTTGTTCTACACAATGCAAATTTATGCAGAGTTTACTACTTATTTTAGAGAAGCTCCAAAGCAGACGACTAATTAAAATGGACAGACTTTAATCGCCAGCACTATATGTCGGCGATCTAAACCATTCGATCAACGGGTCTCCCACAAAGTAGGAGGCAACAGTCTTGAAATCGAACATACAGTACCCCTCTGATGGTCGTAATGACACAGCTCCCATAGCTGAATACATAGGAACATATTTTTTGTCATTTAGAAAGTGATCGTATGTACAGTATTTTCGTTATTTTGGGATTGCACTATCTTAGTATCGCTTAGTAGTCTGTGTTATACTAAGATAGTGTAATCCCAAAATAACGAAAATACTGTAAATACGATCACTATCAAAAAATATCTTCCTATTTAAGTTCATTGTATATCCAAGTGTGAAGTATGGACATAAATGCAGGTCGGTTGTATTGGGTAGGTACCCATAAAGCAGGACCTATATCACAACCAGAAAAACGGTGTTGAGCTCTACACCAATAAATGGCGTTCAATTTGCACCGACGCCATATATCTCGAACACCCTTTATTGGTGTTGGCCAACACCATTAATTGGTGTTGAGCCATTATTAGCACTTGTCAGTGAACACCAAAATATGGTGTCGAACCATTTCTAACACCATTGATTGGTGTTGACCAACACCATTATTTGGTGTTGAACTGACATCAACACCATTTTTTAGTGTTCGCATTGGTCAACACCTTTTCTCAACACCACTTTATGGTGTTGACCAGCCCTCAACACCACTTTATGGTGTCGAGCCAGCACCATTTTTATGGCTGTGTATATGTGAAAGAAATCGATAACGAATCATTTATACATTGTGTGATGTTTGGGATATATTTTGTAACAATACTAACGCTTCATAATTCTACGATAAGTGATCCAAATGTATCTAGTATATACGTAACAGGAGCCTTCAAATACAAAAGTAGCAAAAGGTGTCTGAAGCTTTACAGAACTGACTAACGTTGTTGCAAGAGGATATCGAATTTGTTAGCGAAATGTAACATAATCTTAATCTACAGTAAGCACAATCCACATAAATATTGGTGGTTGGTGGGGGAGTCTAATGGCCTTTTTCTTTTCTTTTCTTTTTGTTCTAGGCCAGGTGGGCAAAACTAATTTTTATAGATTCGTGGTCATATGGAGAATAAATACCCAGTGGTCCGTCCAGGGCTTAACTGAAAAAAAAAACCCAAAAACAAAACAAAAAACACGAGCCACCAAAGGTGCTACAACCCCTCAGCCCCTTAACAATCCAGACCGATGTAAGAGTTTGGATGCATAGCATAGAGTTATCACATGCAAAATGCAAACTCAAGCCACATCTCATGGCATGGTATCAGCATACCAAAATTGGACAAGAATCCGACAAGGAATCCTCAAGTTGTTGCTCAGAAATCAAATTTAGATTTTGCGACCAGATGGCATGATGTGCAGCCGCAAGTGGCATGGTATCTGCATACCAAATTTGTGAAGAGCGCGATGAGCGGTTGTCAAGTTAATAATCCGGGAGCATGGACCTGAATTTGTTTTTTCGTTCAACACCCACTACATCTAAGGTTTGATTAGACAAAGTGATAGAATAGACCTTGTAGAATACTCCCAGGTAGTATGTACAATAAAATTGTGGTATCAGTTTTTTCTGCAAGCCATTATATAAGCCATCTGGTGCGGCTGAGCGACACTTGGAAAGTTGGGGGCAGGGGTAACATAATTGCTTATAACTTTGCCACTAATCAAACGATTTTAATGCTTTTGTCACTATTACATTCGTCTTAGAATGTAGTTGAACAACACATAACAATAATATACTTGTGACCTGGTATGTGGTCACTACACAGTGCTCCAGATAATTTTTTTTTATGAGGAGTACTATACTCCTCCAAAGGACGTGTCAGCTTTACCCGGAAAAAACCCCTCTTGCTGTCACGTTTGTAAAGCGAAAAAATTATTGCTCCATATCAGCATGAAAAGTTGTGTTTCATACATATAAAATACCGAAATTTTACGCTGAAAACTTTCACAGCCAATGGTGACGTAAAACGGCGCCGATGAGCGTTGGAAAATGGGCGCTTGGTCGTTTTTATATTTTCTGGATATTTTCACAGGGAATCCCCTTTATATTCAAAATATGACACCTCCAACCAAAATTTAATTCCATGTTCTCAATTTTATCAAATATACTACAAACATATATTGAAATATCATTTTGGTTGAAGGTGTCATATTTTCATGAAATTTAAAATAAGTTTTGTTTTCTCTGTTCACTTGGAAGACGGCTTTATATTGGCATTGTAAGAGTGTTTGGTGTTGCATAGCTTCTTGGCCGTGTGGTTAGAGCGTTTGGTTGTGAATGAACAATGATGTCAATTTTGAGTTCGAATGCCAATGTTGTCAATTTATTTTTTATTTATTTTTTTTTTTATCCATAGCTGAATGACTCCTGAAGAAATATTTCTGGAGTAAAATAATAAAAAAAAATATTTTACAATTAATATTTTGTAAGCAGAAAATCCCGAAAGCTGTTCTGTACAACGTATCATCCGAAACAGACAGGCCTAAATATTTTTGTCATCAATGCGTATACGATATTTAATTCATGGATGTGCGTATATAGTAGTAAAGTAACATAGCAATGGCAAATATGAACAGAAGTGTGCCATTCAATAATTTGAAGTGTGAATGTTTTGGCAAAAACTCCCGGTTAGGCCAAACCAGGAATACAGATTACTGTTTATTCAATGTTGTAAAAAATACAGACATGGTGCTGAATATACATTACAATCTTTTGTTCACTTACCGTTTCGCAATAGTTGCTTCTCATTCATGTAATTATTTATTGAAGATATTCGTGCTGTAATGAACCAAATAATGTGGTTTGGGTTGCCCCAAGAAGTAAAAAGACCATATAAAGTTTTACCTTGTGAGTTCTCTACATGCTATTGTCTTACCTGCATCGCTTTCATTTTATAATTAACTCAGACTTACATGGAGGACCTGTTCCTGACGAGCGCATGGCACACTCAACTCTGTATAATAATAGAACTGGGGAAGACCGGCCTTTATTGCTTGAATACGTCATTCGTATAGCACAAATCTAAGAAAGCTGCCAAGAGGGTTTTTTCCCGGGTAAAGCTGACATGTTCTTTGTTCGAAGGAGTATCGCTTGTCATACCAGGAGTATTGTTTCTTGCCCAGGCCTGTGCTGTAATATTTTCTATGGAAACCTATTATGGGATTGGGTTACCTAAAATCTCCTAGGGTAACCTGAAATAGGTCGCCTAACGGGAAAATTAGGATAACCTATGTTCACCTAGGATAACCTGTTTGATTGACGGCATCTAATTAACGTATTCCTTTGAAAACATTTAAATAAATGTCATTATTTTATCATAAAAATCATGTCTTTACTACTTTATTTTTATTTCCAATCCCATGTATAAGAACTGTGTATTCAGATTTGTATTAAGAGGTGAACTGCGGTCAAATAGCCTACCAAGTCTACTGAATTTCACCAGAATATAAATTTCCATCTGTTATTTATCTGTATTTCATCATTGAAAACTGCTGAAATGACGAGAGATTACATATGGATAACTTCTTGAAAAATGAGAAACCTGCTTGAATTCTGCAGATTTCTCATCCATTGATCATGATAGATTTAGATTTAAAATATCACGAATTATCAAAAGTTTTTCGGAATTATTAACTTTTAGTTGCATAACAACAACAACGTGCGCGAATACCTTGTTTACATCACTTGTCCACCAAACAATCGGTCAATGCGTGGTTGACGAACATCTTCTGAAACACTTATTTATGACATCATGGGTCTTTTGTGCCTTCAAAATCTCTTTAATTCTTTCGTCTTTGGTGATTTTAAAAATTACTTTCTGTTTCGTTCTTTTGGATTATGGTACTGTCAAAGTTGCTCCACGTGCTCAACGTATGTTGTTCGTTTGAGAGGTACGAGTTTACTCGCGCCGCACATGCGATACAATCACAAATTCTATTGGTCAATTCAGTTAAAAGCGTCCTCCGATTGGATTCATTATTGCCGAAGTTGAAAATGTACTCGTCATGTTACAACAACATGCGGTTACGACACGGTATGTGTTACGGTATCTTTACGCATTGATTTTGGCGATAAGGCGTATCAGCTATTTATCGGGCGTATTTGTTACGCCTAGATTTCAGCATGCATGCGTTTTTGAACTTTTTGTAGGCGTAAATTACGCCAATACGCCCCTTATCTGGAGCACTGACTACAGGTCAAAAGGTCAAAGGACACATGGCAGGAAGTTTTACATACTTTAGATAAGGATATATTGCGTATGACTTTCAAGTTGAGAACTTACTGTAACATGATCTTGGTAATTTGCTTAGTTATCAATAAAAATAAGGGATGTGCACTAAATAATAAATCTTCATGGTGAGCAATTACCCCATGGCAGTGAATGAAATGTAAAACGTTACTAACAACTGTCAGTCAGAACTTAAAATGTCAAAGATCTCAGTCAGTATATTTGTCTTATGCTTGCAAAAATGCAATTATACACCAACAAAAGTCACTGTCATCAACAAAGCACGGTTAAAGAGATCGTACTTATGCCAAGTACAGTGGTTGTCTTCATGATTCGTCATCACTGTCAGAATCATCGAATTCGTTGTCCAAATTACGCATCCTGGTGCCTGGGTTTTGGCACTCTTCAGTTGCCATTCAAGCACATGCCTCTGTGCATGCGAGCTCATTTGTCCTGCAGAAACAATCTCTTCGTCGGCAGAGGTACTTCTTACAGCGACATAATGTTATCTCGATCAGTCCATGGGGTGCTGGGTCCTCCTTCATGAGAACGGATTGCAGAATACAATCCGAGATGCTCCTGCCATGGCCTTCCGGTGTAGGCAGATCTTGCCTGGCATTCAATGCCTTCCTTCAGATGATGGCTTGAAAGTTAGCCCGCTTTAGACGCTGGAAGAGGCTGTCAGGTGTTAGAGGTAGCCCCTCGTTCTTCTGTTCCTTCTGGCAGAATAACCAGTGCCTGACATCGTCTGCTGTACTGCCTGCCTTCTCGTTCCTTGTGTATAACCTGCACATGAAGGTTTCACATGCTGAGACAGTATCTTCACTGAGTGTTGCATCTTTGCCCAACTGTGACACGCCGTTCTGATGCATCTCACTCCCACACATTGTATTGGAGGCTTTCTTCTTACCAATTCTAAGCATTGAACTGTTGGAGTCGCACCCAGTCAATGCATGGAATGCGGGTAGAGCATCACATAGTTGTGGGCCCAATTCAGCAACCACCTTGTGTATGGGTATGTACCATAGTTTATCCTTAACCCCAGTGCGGAACCACAGTTCGTGACAGCTAAGACCGATGAAGTGTGCAGTACACAGTACATCTACGTCCGTGTCGGGGGAGTGAATCACAAGTCTTTTGTGATCATGTGCTGCATGATTTGCATGCAGCAGAATTCTCGTGTCTGCTTCCTCGTGGTTTGATATCAGTGGTACTAAATCCTCACACTGTCCTTTGATCAGTAGGACCGCCCTCTTGCCATCCCTGAAGCCAGCACCAAGAACAATTTGTTTGCAGATCCTTTTGAGTCATCTGACACAAACTCTCTGCCATAAAAGCACAGAGATTCGTCTTGTTTTTTGATTGGCGATGTATTTCAACCACTGCTTAGGAATTGGTGTCGCGGGACCATTGATTTTTATCTCCAAGGCAGTGGATGCTCCCCGTTTAACTCGCTCTTCAGCCTTGATTGACTTGGGCATGTACTGGTCAAAGATCACATCAACCCGCATGCATCCATTCCGACCTAATGGCGCCGATCATAAAGTTTGGCTGCCAGCTCACCAACGGTTGACACACCACCAGCCTTCATCATCTGCACCGAAGCCATGGCATCAATCACATGTGATGTTGACATGCCTTGGGTCGGTGGTGAAAGTTTCCTCTGCACCCCCATCTTCTTCTCGATCTCTGAGAGAAGCACACTTTTTGCCGTCATCCTGAGACTACCATCTGTATGCGCAAGAGAGTAGGGCGCTGTAGAGAGTTCGTAGCTGAGGACCTCTTTCAGGTTTATATCTCTGAACCTTTAGCTGTCAGGAACTGTGGTTCCGTTAAAGATAAACTACGGTACATTCCCATACACAAGGTGGTTGCTGAATTGGGTCCACAACTATGAAATGCTCTACCCGCATTCCATGTATTGACTGGGTGCGACTCCAACAGTTCAATGCTTAGAATTGTTAAGAAGAATGCCTTCAATACAATCTGTGGGAGTGAGATGTATCAGAACGGCGTGTCAGAGTTGGGCAAAAATGCAACACTCAGTGAAGATACTGTCTCAGCATGTGAAACCTTCATGTGCAGGTTGTACACATGGAAGGCGAAGGCAGGCAGTAAAGCAGACGATGTCAGGCACTGGTTATTGTGCCAGAAGGAACAGAAGAACGAGTGGCTACCTCCAACATCTGACAGCCTCTTCTAGCATATAAAGCGGGCTAACTTTCAAGCCATCATCTGGAGGAAAGCATTGAATGCCAGGCAAGATCTGCCTACACCGGAAGGCCATGGCTGGAGCATCTCGGATGGTATTCTGCAACCCGTTCTCATGAAGAAGGTCCCAGCACCCCATGGACTGATGAGCTAACATTGTGTCGCTGTAAGAAGTCCCTCTGCCGACAAAGAGATTGTTCCTGCAGGACAAATGAGCTCGCATGCACAGAGGCATGTGGTTGCATGGCAACTGAAGAGTGCCAAAACCCAGGCACCAGGATGCGTAATTTGGACAATGAATTCGATGATTCTGACAGTGATGATGAATCATGAGGACAACCACTGTACTTGGCATAAATGCTGTATCATACGACCTCTTTAACCGTGCTTGCTGATGACAATGATTTTTGTGTGTGTAATTGCATTTTTGAGGATAAGATTGCTGAGCATAATACAAATATACTGGCTGAGATCTTTGACATTCAAAGTTCTGACTGACAGTTGTTACTAATGTTCCTTTATTTTCATTGATAGTAAGTGCTCAACTTGAAAGTCATACGCAATATATCGTTACCTAAAGTATGTAAAATTTCTTACCATATATCCTTTGACCTTTTGTCCTGTAGTGACCTCATACCACGTCACATGTGTATTATTGTTATGTGTTGTTCAACTACATTCTAAGACGAATGTAATGGTAACAAAAGCATTAAAATTGTTTGTTTAGTGGCAAAGTTATAAGCAATTATGTTACCACTACCTCCAACTTTTCAAGTGTCGTCCAGCCGCACCAGTTGGCCTACAAAATGGCTTACATAAAAAAACTGATACCACAATTTGATTGTATATACTACCTGGGGTTGTTCTATACGGTCCATTCTACCAACCTGTCAAGTCAAACCTTAGATGTATTGAGTGTTGAGCCAATTCCATTTTTAGGGATCCTATGGGAATTGGCTCCTGGACTATAATATCCGGAAATCAAATTTAGATTTTGCCATCAGGTGGTGTCGACTGTAAGCGCAAGTGGGTGAAACACAATCGGAAGGGACATCTCATGGCATGGTATATAGATACCAGATTTGGAAAAAATCTGATGAGCGTTCCCCACCTGGGGACAAATTAAAAATTTTGTTTCCGGACAATAACTTTTAAAACTTGAATAGATTCTTTCCAAGTTAGGTATATGGGCACCTTACCTGAAGGTTTCGCTTGTGATTGTTTTTCTTGTCGATCTGCCGATAGATGGCGCTACCCGTAGGCCAAGTTAACATTTTCTATTTCCAATGCCAAGGGATCTTGCCTCAAGATCTCGGTTAGGATTATTGTTTATGCCTATCTGTCTATACGTGGTGCCATCTGTGGGCTGAGTTAAAATTGCATTTCCGCACAGTAACTGATGGACCTGAACGGATTCTTTCAAAGTTGGTATGTGGGTACCTTTCCTCAAGGTATCTTTTGGTGCCATGTTAATGTTGTTTTTTCTAAGTTTTACGTTTTTACTCTCTTCACAATTAATGAATGTTTCCTTTATTAAAGATACAAAAAGGATGGCTCCTCGATCGTATTCGATCGACTGTATCTAGTTTTATGTGTTACAATTTTCAGAAAGGGACGGAGCTTATCGGAAAGGCCGTCGAAGAGGACAGCAATGCGAACTATGATGTGGCACTGAGGCTATATGGGCATGGTGTCATGTACATCGATTATGCAATCAAATGTAAGTATCCTGTGATCCCGTTGTGATCCTTTGTGATACATTATAAAGAAGTATATCTGCGCATAAATACCATAGATATGTACCATAGATATACCGTTCAAAATTCCTGCATATTTTTATTGCGGCAAAATGAGAAATCAGGGGACAAACCACCTCTTCCTTCCAAGAGGTACATATAGCAACTAAACGGGCAAGATGAATTCAGTTTACATCTAAGGCACTCGCAAAATAATATTTAATAATCACATATTCTAGTAAAATAACGATATAAGACACTACCAGTATGAAGTATACACCGGGTATGTAATAATATATGCATATACCCTATGGATGTAAAATCTGGTATAGGCATGTATACTACATTTCTTCTTTCTCTTATTCTTGCTTCGCGATCAACGGATGAATTTTGTAAAATTTAATAAAATAGTCTGTGCAGTAGGGACCCGAATATCGTATTGGATAGTTGCCACCTTATTCTTTTGGTCACATTGTCGAGATTAGTAACCAAGTACGAGCAACATTTCTATCAGTGTTTTTCAAGGTTTTATCGCGGAAACTATACTGTTGCAGTGTACTGTGTGCCCCGCGTTGTAATGAAGCACCGATGAATAGATGCAACCCCTTTGTTAACGAGATGATGTGGTGGCAAATTTTTTAATGTCATGTAATAGGAAAGGATCTCTTATTTGGTGTATTCTGCTTGATTATAGTAAAGTCATAAATCCAAATGTTCCTTGTCCCAAGGAGAATCCCACCATAACCAGTTTGATATGCAGGTATATCTACTTAAATAAAAATGCTACAAAACAATTGTTCTTAGGACTGCCAGAAGAAGTCCATAAATATTAAACACACAATATTGAAAAGCAGTTAAGAAAATTTTGTATAGTGTGTGCTACAACAAAGACTATGTTAGATATTAACATTATTTTGGGACTTATTTAAAAAAAAAATTCCCCTAGGCCATTTTGGCCTCGGGGTATTGTCGATGCCATGTACGTCCGTCCGTCGGAGCGTAGTCCGTTACCGCATTTTAGGCAAAGCCGCTTGAGACACAACCACCAATTTTGAACACTTATTTATCTAGTGCTAAATCAGACGCCTATCGAAAGTGACTCCCCTCGGCCCATATTTTACAGAGCTATGCCCCTTTACAAATATATTAATTTCTATTTCTGTCCTATATCCTTGAATGTAACCAACTATATCTGCAGAACTGTGTTCTATACAGCTACTATATTTTGGAAACTTATTTATATTGTTGTATTCTGGAAGCCAGCAAAAAAATACTCACCTCGGCTCTTATTTTACGGAGTTATGCCCCTTTTCGGGTGCAGTTATCTCTGATTTTGTGATCCATGCTTGAATGTAAGCAGTTATATTTAATTAACCATGTTTGGTACGGCTACGAAATTATTATCCAGTTGTAGTCTAGATACCTACAAACAAATTAGTTGTCTCGGCCCATATTTTGTGGATTTATGCCCCTTTCGGATGTAATAATCTCCGATTTTATGATCTGTAATTTAATGTACAAGTTATTTCTGCAGATCCGTGTTCGGTACAGCTGCTAAATTTTGGAAACTGAGTTATCTAGTTGTATTCTAGAAGCGTACAAGAAAAATCATCGTTTCGGCCCTTATTTTATGGAGTTATGTCCCTTTTCAGGTATACTAATCTTGGATATGTTTGAATGTAACCACTTATATCTGAAGAATTGGGCTCACGACAGGTGCCAAATTTTGGAAACTTGTATCTCCTTGTATTCTACAAGCCTACAAAAAATTATGTGTCTCGCCCCTTATTTTACAGAGTTATGACCCTTTTTTTACCCCTCGGCCATTTTGGCTTTGGGGTATTGTCGTCGCCATGTACGTCCATCCGTTACCACATTTTAGGCAAAACCGCTCGAGACACAACCATCAAATTGAACACTTATTTATCTAGTGCTAAGTCAGACGCCTATCGAAGTTGGCTCCCCTCGGCCCATATTTTACAGAGCTATGCCCCTAGACAGATATATTAAAATCTATTTCTGTCCTACATGCTTGAATATAATCAACTATATCTACAGAACAGCATGCTTAGTTCTATACTCCATACACTGAGCTGTTGATACATCCATATACTGCAAATTGTAAATTACCTTTAGCTTGATCATCCCACATAGTACTATTTCTTCCCCAGTTCACACTACACATGGGTCTCAATCACTTGGGGAAAGCCGAGGGGTTTTGATTAGATCAATCTCATGTTTTCTTTATCAGTAATTGTCTCAATCTAGAAATTTTGTGTGACAGAGTCTACCCATCTTCAGTTTATCAAGCGAATTTATGCGTTCCCACTTCGAACTTACCTTGATATATCTGGACCCTTCAATGTTCAAAGAACATATAAATAGGCAGGAGACGTCACTGACCTCGAAAACATTTGAAATCCGAAATCAGTCGCACAAGAGCGTTATTAATTGGCTGACCTACATAGTGGGCTAATACAAACAACTTATGACGAGGAAGGACGCCGCAAATAGAGGCTGATTACAACACATATTGCCGACATACTGACAGAGTCACATAACTTAGTAACACAGTATAGTCTTCCGGTTAACCTATTCTAAAGCACATATCAAGAATCTAACGGGGTGATATATGTTGTATCTCAGGTACGCTTTTATTGTACCTGTTCATGTGGCAACTTGGATGATATGACCACACGGCCCCTAGCACCGGCATAAGCGGTATTAGATACAAATCTAGAGAGCTATGATGGAAATGCTCTGACAACTCGTATATTGGTAATTGGTGAGCTGTTTCGCTGTGACAACTCGCACACTGGGCATTGGTGAGCTGTTTAGTCGTCAGACGAAAATGACGGCATTTAACACAAAAGACTAGTCTGTAAGGCCCGATGTCGACCCAGCATCAACTTCCCACAAATGCCAACATATATCAAAGACCAAAAGGTCTATACAGGGGGCGGGCCTCGGGGACGAAACGTCCACCAGCAGAATTTCGCCAAAAACAGGTAAAAATTACAACACATATAAGGGAAGTGGGAAGAGGTGCCGACATACTGACAGTCACATGACTTCACAGTATAGTCTTCCGGTTGACCTATTCTAAGGCACATACAAAGAATCCAACGATTCGTGATATATGTTGTATCTCAGGTACGCTTTTATTGTACCTATTCATGCGGCAACTTGGATGATATGACCACACGGCCCCTAGCACTGGCATAAGCGGTATTAGATACAGATCTAGAGAGCTTTGATGGAAATACTCTGACAACTCGTATATTGGTAATTGGTGAGTTGATTCGCTGTGACAACTCGTACACTTGGGATTGGTCAGCTGTATAGTCGTCAGATGAAAATGACGGCATTTAACACAAAAGACTAGTCTGTAAGGCCCGATGTCGACCCAGCATCAACTTCCCACAAATGCCAACATATATCAAAGACCAAAAGGTCTGTACAGGGGGCGGGCCTCGGGGACGAAACGTCCACCAGCAGAATCTCGCCATATACAGGTAAAAATTACAACACATATAAGGGAAGTGAGAAGAGGTGCCGACATACTGACAAGAGTCACATAACTTCACAGTATAGTCTTCCGGTTAACATTTTCTAAAGCACATACCAAGAATCTAACGATTCGTGATATATGTTGTATCTCAGGTACGCTTTTATTGTACCTTTTCATGTGGTAACTTGGACGATATGACCACACGACCCCTAGCACCGGCATAAGCGGTATTAGATACAAATCTAGAGAGCTATGATGGAAATGCTCTGACAACTAGTATATTGGTAATTGGTGAACTGTTTCGCTGTGACAACTCGTACACTGGGGATTGGTGAGCTGTATAGACGTCAGATGAAAATAACGGCATTTAACACAAAAGACTAGTCTGTAAGGCCCGATGTCGGCCCAGCATCAACTTCCCACAAATGCCCACATATATCAAAGACCAAAAGATCTGTACAGGGGGCGGGCCTCGGGGACGAAACGTCCACCAGCAGAATCTCGCCATATACAGGTAAAAATTACAACACATATAAGGGAAGTGGGAAGAGGTGCCGACATATTGACAGAGTCCCATGACTTCACAGTATAGTCTTCCGATTCTAACGATTCGTGATATATATTGTATCTCAGGTTGTCACTCTACTCACAAACGACGTGTACGTTCTGATTGGTTCGTCTCTGGTTCGTTGGTGAATCTACACCTCTGATTTTTAACACTGAAGGGGGTTAGATAAATCAAGGCAGGTTCGAAGTGGGAACGTAGAAATTGGCCGGATAAAATGAAGATGAGTTTACTTGACATGTGGATCAACTCACAGATGTGTGTCAATTGGCAATTAGTTATGTAGCTTCCTTCAAGACAAGGGACAATCATAACAGGGTGTGAATGAATGGATCACAAAATTTAGGCAGTTGGTAATTGAATAGAAAGACCTCAGGGTATTTCCCTCACTCACTGCACAAACCGGTTTAGATGTATTAGCTTTTT
>JAVTVY010056856.1:0-30966 GCA_036873755.1 Hanleya hanleyi | reverse complement strand
AAAGCCCAAGTCCCACTTAAGCGAAGTTGTTTACGAAACTTTGCGATGTATTGGTCGTAATGTTTCGTAATAAATGGCTTTACAAAAACCGGTTTTCCCGTCATTTGGGACGAATAGATACATGTTTTACGAGTAATTACGACTGTTTGCGATCCAGTTACAAAGAAATACGATACTTTTACAACAGTTAGCGATATTCGCACCCAAATTTAGGCGAATCAGTGCGATACAGTTGCGAATATGTGCGATGTATTTGCGAACATTTACGAAGTGCACACGACTACTTGCCATTATTTCACGATGTCTCGCGAAAACGTACGAAGGTTTGACGACGTCTTTACGACGTTGTTATGACAGTTTGGGTAAAATGTTTACGATTACTTCGTATACCATCGTTTCCTGTCGTAAGTTATCGTAACTATTAGTGTTTATTTTTCTCTTGACGATTATTAACGGAACTGTTACAAATAAGGCGATTAAATTACGACTTAATTACGATGCACTACAACGTAGTTACGACGATTTACGATTGTTTACGATAAAATTACGAATATTTGAGACTTAAGGCAAAATCGCATTGCTTGGCGAATTTTTTGAACATTTTGCAATTGGCGAATGTCTTTACGAATAGCTTGCGAGAATCTTACCAATACTTACGATCTTAAATCGTCAAGCTTCGTAAAGGAATTCGCCTAAGTGGGACTTGGGCTTTACTTAGGAAACGATTGTATACGAAGAAATCGTAAATATTTGACCCAACCTGTCATAACAACGTCCTAAAAACGTCGTAAAACCTTCGTACGTATTCGCAAGACATCGTGAAATAATGGCAAATAGTCGTATGCACTTCGTAAATGTTCGCAAATACATCGCACATATTCGCAACTGTTTCGCTCTGATTCGCCTAAATTTGGGTGCGAATATCGCTAACTGTCGTAAAAGTATCGTATTTCTTTGTAACTGCATCGCAAACAGTCGTAATTATTCGTAAAACATGTAGTATCTATTCGCCCCAAATGACGGGAAAAATCGGCTTTTGTAAAGCGATTTATTGCGAAACATTACGACCAATACATCGCAAAGTTTCGTAAACATTTTCGCTTAAGTGGGACTTGGGCTTAAAACCCAAGTCCCACTTAAGCGAAGTTGTTTACGAAACGTTGCGATGTATTGGTCGTAATGTTTCGTAATAAATCGCTTTACAAAAGCCGGTTTTCCCGTCATTTGGGGCGAATAGATACATGTTTACGAATAATTACGACTGTTTGCGATGCAGTTACAAAGAAATACGATACTTTTACGACAGTTAGCGATATTCGCACCCAAATTTAGGCCATTTAGTGCGATACAGCTGCGAATATGTGCGATGTATTTGCGAACATTTACGAAGTGCATACGACTACTTGCCATTATTTCACGCTGTCTTGCGAATACGCACGAAGGTTTTACGACGTTGTTATGACAGTCTGGGTCAAATGTTTACGATTACTTCGTATATCATCGTTTCCTGTCGCAAGTTATCGTAACTATTCGCATTTATTTTTCATTTGACGATTATTAACTGTTGCCAATAAGGCGATTAAATTACGACTTAATTACGATGCATTACAACGTAGTTACGACGACTTACGATTATTTGCGATAAAATTACGAATATTTGAGACTTAAGGCAAAATCGCATTGCTTGGCGAATTTTTTGAAGATTTTGAAATTGGCGCGGCGATAAAACCGAGGCGACGATTTTTGTACGAATTGAAGCGATGGCTTACGAATCATGGCGAATGTGTTTACGAATAGCTTGCGACTATCTTATCAATACTTACGATCTTAAATCGTCAAGCTGTGGAAACTTACCGGATGTTTGGTTTGGGGATCTGCTGTGCACATTACTCTCACAGGTTTGTCATATGTTGTGACGAGCTCCTGGAATCGGTCTCTCGTTGTTTTGTCCTTCCAGTTCACATTGTCGTTGATGAAATCTGAGTACGGAGTTCCCGCAAATTCTTCTGGCTCTCTTACTGTCATATTGCTACTATATTATGGAATGCGAAAGTAACGAACATTTATCTGAATATTCACTGTCAGGTTGCATCGTTAAAACCTCAATTTCTTTCAAATCAGGACATATTTAGTATATCATAATGGGCACAACACGTGCATTATTAGGCAATTCTTTGAGTTAAGTGCCTTGTGTTAGCACTATGTGTTCACAATGCACGCGTAACTGAGGCTTGAAGACAGCAAAGCATCCTACTAGCATTACCAAGCTTTCTTACTAAGTTTGTAGTAATAGTTTAGTTATTTCCATGTTTTGGTGAGAACTGTTATGAAATAAATATTGGATTGCAATTAACCCTATCTGACCTGGGCTTTTTGGGACCTGTTGTGGTTTGGGGCGTGAGGGCGGGGGGGGAATGGCCCCCCCTAATTATTTGTCTTACTCCTTGAGCTAAGGAGCTGAAACTTAGCATACTTTACTCTTCGGTCAAGTTCTACCAGAAAATGGAAAAGGTAAAAAAAATCCGCGATGATGACGTCAGAGTGACGTCATTTTCAAAACCGGCATGTTTTGGTCGATTTTTTAGTCAGATTTTCCAAATTTTTTATTTATGTAATTTCTCCGCAAAAACTGCATGATAAATTAGGAAATATTAATGTGATGTGAAATAAAATAGTTTTTCCCGCTTTTCATTGCGGAAAAGCAGAAATTATGAAGAAATATGACAAAAACATAACTTTTCTGGGATCCCACATGGCCGCCATCTTGAATTTCCCCATGATCCTCTGCTCGGGGGTTTAAGCTAATAGGCACAAAATGACCCCAATATGATAAATTATAAAGTCACGGAGTTTCAGCTCTCCATTTTTTGTCGTTCCGGAGAAAGTTAGGTAGGGAGGGGGGGGGGGCATTTCGCCCCCCAGGCCAGGTAGGGTTAATGGATGACATGTATGGCCTTGCTGATAAGTCAACAGATTTTAGTTGATATGAAACCTTGTTGCCATGGCTAGGCTTGTCCTGAATGTTCAACAGTATCCACCGCTAATGTCATCTTGGTGCATACTATAGTTGAATATTCATTTATATATATATATATATGTATTTGTTGTTGGGATAAAAAGCTTGCGTAGATAATTAGTTTGGTATTTTCGGTCTGGAATTTGAATTCATAACGAAATGAATCGAATGCTTTAATCCTACCAGGGTTAACTTTCTGCCAAACTTTCTACTCTATCTCCGATACGACAACAATTGGAAACTAAAGCTCATTGACTTTATAGTATACGATATTGGGGTCATTTTGAGTCTATTTGCGTAACCCTCCGTGCAGAGGATCATGGGTAAATTTAAAATGACTGGCGTGTAAGGTACCCCAAAGGGGATCTTTTCAAACTTCCCGCCTTTCTACAAGGAGGCTTAGGCAAAAACTATTTTATTTCTCAACTGATTACTATTTACTAATTCATCGCGCGGATTTGCCAAGAAATTTCATAAATAAAAAATCGAAAAATCTGACGGTAAAATCGTCTAAAATATGTCTTGCGACGTCGTCATGGTGACCATCTTGGATCTGTTACATTTTATGGTGGAACTTGACACAAGGGTATAGTGTGATAATTTTCAGTTCCCTAGCTCAAAAGTTAAGAAAAATAATTTGGGGCCGAAAGGCCTCCCCCTCAGGTATGGACAAGTCCCATGAGCCCTGGTCATACAGGGTTAAAACGCACAGATAAGCGGTAATTAACGTACTTACAACATGTGGCGTTCACGGAATTGCCTTTGTCTTCCATATCAATCCCACTAACACGGTTGCTCAGCGGTATACGAGGATAATATAAGGCGAAAGTAAAACACATTTCTTCGTTTGTACTCTCGCCACCCTTTAAGAAACAGAACAAGGATTAATGAAGCGTAATGTATCTGCAAAAATAAAGGTCGATTAAGCTTCAAGTAAACAGTCAATGACAGCCAAGAGTTGCCAATTCACTTCTGAAAGACAATCATAACCAACTTTTCTCAAGCGAGGCATGGATTCGCTTCGGAAACCAAAGGGTTCCCGACTATGCTCAAACGATACTTGAATTCGCTTTTGAAAGCAAATGATACTCGGCTGAACTCACAAAAGCCACATTGAGCTGTATTGTTCACTTGCTTCATCAAACACTGATGTCTTCCGAAGCACTCATAGCGCTCGTAGGCTATACGGAGGTAACTATCGCATTGGGCCCAATATGAAGCAAAGCCCCTTAACCGTCTCTGTATCGTGTCGGTACAATTGTGCCAGTAGACAAAAAGTTCAATGATTGGCTGTCATTGACATACGACAATAGGGAAATTCCAATCAAATGATTGCATGATATTACATCCTGTTTGAAAGGTTCGAATATCGTCTTTGAAACTACGTAAACGCCACAATAATTATATCTTTGTTTCATTCATGTTCCTATCCGGGTTTATGCTAGTTTACGACTGCCAAAATGACGGTACAGAGGGAGTTAATCTCTGACTTAGCCATATAGTGGTATGATGTTTTTATTTACGATTATGACGAATAGACGGATGCTTACGAAAGTAACCCTATCCTTGTTGGTGGATTTGTAGTCGCATTCACTAACGAGATGATTCCCCTGTAGAATACAAGAAAGAGAAAAGGAAATCAATTATACAAAATTGATCTGCAAAATACCAATATATGTCCAGTTTTAACACAAAGACAGCGCTTCCGCTACTACTACATTCCGTCGGCGCTTTCATCCACGTGCATATCAAACTCGAAGATAAATCATTGGAAGCTGACAAGACACTAATTTCAGGAATTGATTCATTGATAAATAAGCGACGATATGTATTTCTTTATTGCTAATACCATTTTAAATTCTGGGAGAGGGAGTGCTTTTACCGAAAAATAGGTTTCATTACAAATACGTAAAAAACGAAGAATTTTGAACCTTTCATTCCCCTCGAAGGAAAATAGGTATTACGCCTATTTTGCTTTGGGGCAAACAATGCATAGGCAAAAAAGCATATCGCCGGCATATTGCTACAAATAAAAAATACAACATTGTCAAATTATGTGAATGAATGATCCTTTACCTAATGCAAACGTTACGGCACATAGGCACTGGCGAAGGTTCGCGTCTCTTTTAGACGACTACCAAAATGAATAAAACACCACAAAGTTAGATTCATGACTGGTTCTAGAAGCTGCACTACCAAGCTTCATTAGCAGCGGTTAAGTTTAGAAAAAACATCTCATTTTTTTTCGATTTGGCTGATTTTACATGCTCAGGGCACACATTGTCTTTACCCGGTTCAGGGGATAAGTAGATTGCAATAGACCTACCCACTGTTTAGATAATCCTTTAGTATACTTGACATGACACGCTCATGAAGCACCTATTGCGCTATGATTGTTTTATGACATGTTGTGCTTGTTATTCATTTGCATAAAAACCCTCCCTGATCTTTATACTTACAGGCAGGACGCTCATTTCATCGTTCAGCATTCGCGTTTGAAGTCGAAGTTCTCATCTTCGAGAGTAACTTTCTCCTCTACACCATCTCGGAAATGACGAAAGCGTATGGTGGTGGCAAGTAGATGTCCATGGAGAAATCCGGCAAAAAATGTAATGTTTGTGGAGTGGTTCCCCATCGCCTATAATTCAGAGGATTATTATTTTATGGGGAAAAAGCAAGTACACTCAAATTAAAGCAACAGCATACGGCTAGGTATTAATTGGGATTGTATTATCTTCCTCCTTTATGTGATACAGAATAAATGTATTGCAAGTACACGCAAAACTGGTCCCATTTTATAACTAGCAGCGGTTAAGGATACTGAGCTCTCCTGTAGAAACTTTTACACGCCCTCTAAAATTTGTCTCCATACAGGTAAATCTATGCCTTATAGCTATGATAATGTATACATTTTCTGAAAGCGCATTTCTTATTTCACATCAATAAATTTCGTCACTGTAAATCTGTAGGTTGTGAAGACATTCGAATTTAAAAAAAAATGAGCCTTCTTTTCCTACGAAGTAGGCTACAGATCGCAAATTGTCCGGTAATGAGTCAGTCAGTCAGTCAGTCAGTCAGTCCATCCAAATCCTTTCGTCGGCAAAATAAGGAGAACCGTTGACATTAGAACCTTGATTGTTGGCATGAACGTGCATTAGGGCATTGTTACCAGCAAGTTCTGATCTGAAATAATTCTGATTAAAATTAGATTGATAATTAACACTTCAGTATATTGTTATAGATATATGTGAACTGTAGCCTTTAACGTGTATCCTATTTCACATTGGCCACATCAGGCTGGAGCCTTCAAATTCAGGTCAAATTATCCACAGCTAAAATACCCTGTCCCACTGTATGCCACATGACCCTATTACTGAGGTTAATCTTAACTACTGCATATACCCTCAAACAATCAGCGCTGTTTCCATAACTTAAATTGTTAAACCATATCATTGAAATAATATAGCAGAAAACATTGATGTGAGTTATGATATGTACACTATGACCAAAGACATGTTCATAATGTGCTAATCGGATAGTTAGGACAATCATTACTTTTTATCAGAGAGTGTGTGACTTGGATTCAAGGGTTAAGACTTTGGAGGGAAATACAATTTTGACAGCAGAAATATATGACCCCGCCATTTGCTGATTAGAGCGATAAAACAGGGTAGGCTAAATGGACCCTTTTCAATGCAGTATTTCTTGGCATGGATGTGAAAATATGAGGACATACTTTGGGTTTGTTTTGTACCTCTTGAATATTGACTATATATCACACTTGGATATAATTTGAACAAAAAATTACATGTGTAAACAAAATATGTCTCAATTTCTCTTGTCATTTCAAATCTTGATCCATTTTGATTCCTTGATTAGGGGATACAGAATCACTGCCACGGAGTGTGTTGGTGTGTCACAACAATGCAATTCCGATTCACACAACGAAGCTGAGGTGGTTTAACGTTTATCAATGAAGAAAATCACCGATCAACCGCCATAGAATATAATGTGAAACAAGAAAACCGGAATAGTACATTCATCAGATTGCCGATGCCCAAAATATGTTGTCTCATATATCTATATAACAATGTGATGTAGAGCCGCTATTTATTCGTCTTTGAACCGGTTATGCTCAGGAGAATGACATAGAATCATTATTATCTTGTGCATAGAAGGTGTTGGTCTTGAGTTGAATTACCGTAAACTACATAAATGCTACCTTTCTACTATATTACTATGTATAAAAATTTGTTGTATTGTTGGGAAAATAATGTGATTCAAAAAGTTGTTTTGATCCTGGACAAGGGCACTGAAAACCTTTAAAGAGATGTAAATGTATTTTCACACGTAAAGCTTGAAATCTACTGAACCTCTATTATTCAATCTGTTTCCTTTAATTAAAAAATTGTAAAATTAAATCGGCGATCGTTATTTATTTTGGAATGAAGGCGCATTAGGAGACTGTTACCAACAAGTTCTGAGCTGACCTACTTTTGATGAAAATTTCTGGTGATTTTTGATGAAAATCACTGGCGATTCTGACTTGGGCGGTTCCCATCTTAATATAGGCAGGATTTCAACTGGGGGTGGGGATTCCCAAGAGTTCAGTTCGCGTTCGGGTCCTAATCCCTACTGTACTTCGTAGGACCTGTGACGTTAGTCACACTGCCATGTTTAAATAGCTATTTTCAAAAAAAGTATTTAACTTGTAGTCACTAACATCATCATTTCCTGTAAGAGACAACTCCAACAGAAAATCCTTGTTTCAGTTTTGCCAATTTTGGTATAGTTATTATTTTATTGACATTTAATTGAACTCCAAAGTTCAAAACTGTGAAATGCTCAATTTTGTAAAGAAATATATAATTAAATGACAATAGAATGAGAATTAGACCTGAGATACAAAATGGCCCCCTACCAAACTTTCTGCGCCATTTTCGGAACGCCAAAAAATAGAGAGCTGAAACTATGTGACTTGATCGCTTATCATATTGGGATCATTTTGAGCCTATTTGCATAACCCCTCGAGCAGGAGCTTATGGGTGAATTCTAGATGGCGGCCACGTGGGGTACCAGAAAAGTGATGATTTCGTAATATTTTTTTCAAAATTTCTACTTTTTCCGCGACGAAAACTGGCGAAAACTATTTTATTTCACATCACAGTAATATTTGCTAATTTATCATGCAGTTTTTGTGGAGAAATTGCATAAATAAAAAAATCGGAAAATCTGATAAAAAAATGCCGTTTTTAAAAATGACGTCACTGTGACGTCATCATAGCGGCCATCTTGGATGTTTTACATTTCTGGTAGAGCTTGTCAGCCTAGCTTCAGCTCCCTAGTTCAAGTGGCAAGGAAAATAATTAGGGGACCATCTCGGTCCCCTCCAGGGCTGGACAGCTCCCAAAAAGGCCCAGGCCAGATAACTAGCATAGATATTTATATAGAACAGTGTGCACTAGGCGAAATAAAATAGATTCAGTTTGTTAAATAATTCAATAATTCCACAAAATTGTCGCTCAGGTTTATGCAACTTAATGGTGTTCAGATTAGATGAATCCGTATTAACACTAAAACGGTTTTTACTTTTACCATGTGTGGAGTTCATCAAAGCTACTCCAAATTATTATGTTTGAAATTGAAAAAAAAAACGGCTAGAGATAAAACAAAATGTACCCTTTATTCGGCCAGGATTATCGTAGTGTGTTTGGAGCAGTATCAGAGAAGGATCTCCGTCGTAGCCAAAAGGGAAACCAACATGTTCCGGGAAGTAGAATGGCTGGCAATAATAAAGAAAGAATATTTATGCAACAAAGAGACAAGTCGTTTTCCGAACTCTCAGAAGACAGAAAGTCGTGGCTTGATAATACTGTATTATTCTGATTAAACAAGCGCTACATCCAGCGACTACAGATATTGATAGCTTGACCATTGGATGCAGCAATTACAAATGGTCAGACACGAGTTCCTACAATTACAGGGATAAATTATTTTCAGACGTATCCTTACCCAAATGTTAACATTTGACATTCAAGCGCGATATCTCGAGTTCTTCCTTAACTAAAATCTTACCCCTCCACCGACAGCCCAGGCAAATGTAATCTCTGAGCATCCGTGCCAATATCTCGGCATGCGCCCGTCGTAGCAATACTCTCCTTGTCCCACAGTTTCATTGGTCACTGGCGAAAAACACCCAATCAAAACTATATGGTGAACCAACGATTCGTGACCAGGTTGCACCACTGGTTCAAACTGTAACGAAAAATGCCAAACTAACAATACAAATTTGATTAGTGACTTGCAATAAATTTAATGTAAAACACGCTTAGATATAAAGAGGTTTGACATATAAATACTCGTGGGTGCTGTTCATAATGATTTCGGTTTCATTGTGTAATGCATGATTGTCATGCGCATACTAACCTTGATCACGTGATGCTTGCGATCCACCTCTGGACTAGCAAATGCTTGGCACCAGTATGTGGTGGGCGTGTTGGAAACCTCAAGCTTGAAACAAATACAGACAAATTTATAAGAACAAAGGATACACTATTATATTACTTATATTATCTACACTGTTGTCATCTTGTGGATAACAAGTCCTTAACTATATATAATGGCTACATTCCGCTACAGCTCCCAGCAACGTTTCCTGGCCTATGACATACACAGGCATAGAACAATACAACTAGCACATGTAGATATAAGCTTACAAGGCTAAGTTTGTCAAACAGCAAACAGATAGGCGTTTAAAGCAGGTTTGAATATTGGCAAACATTATTGGCACCTCCCAAACATGTGTATATTGGATTTCTACCTCCCGCGATGTTTTTTTTCTAGATTTGTGCTTCTTTATCGTCAAAGTACCCTCCAGAAAGCAACCAGTCCTAGTCTTTTCATTGGATTATTGAGAAAATTGCCACATATTATTGTCACAACTTGACGATGTGCATGCGACTTGTCTAGAGTATTTTCTCGAGTTGAGTCTCTTTTTTAGTTTATCACGAAAATAGTACATCATAAATGATATATTCTCGTAAACGCAACTAATTTTAGGATTCATGCCCAGGTTGCACCACTGGTTCAAACTGTAACGAAAAATGCCAAACTAACAATACAAATTTGATTAGTGACTTGCAATAAATTTAATGTAAAACACGCTTAGATATAAACAGGTTTGACATATAAATACTCGTTGGTGCTGTTCATAATGATTTCGGTTTCATTGTGTAATGCATGATTGTCATGCGCATACTAACCTTGATCAGGTGATGCTTGCGATCCACCTCTGGACTAGCAAATGCTTGGCACCAGTATGTGGTGGGCGTGTTGGGAACCTCAAGCTTGAAACAAATACAGACAAATTTATAAGAACAAAGGATACACTATTATATTACTTATATTATCTACACTGTTGTCATCTTGTGGATAACAAGTCCTTAACTATATATAATAGCTACATTCCGCTACAGTTCCCAGCAACGTTTCCTGGCCTATGACATACACAGGCATAGAACAATACAACTAGCACATGTAGATATAAGCTTACAAGGCTAAGTTTGTTAAACAGCAAACAGATAGGCGTTTAAAGCAGGTTTGAATATTGGCAAACATTATTGGCACCTCACAAACATGTGTATATGGGATTTCTACCTCCCGCGATGTTTTTTTTTTCTAGATTTGTGCTTCTTTATCGTCAAAGTACCCTCCAGAAAGCAACCAGTCATGGTCTTTTCATTGGATTATTGAGAAAATTGCCACTTATTATTGTCACAACTTGACGATGTGCATGCGACTTGTCTAGAGTATTTTCTCGAGTTGAGTCTCTTTTTTAGTTTATCACGAAAATCACGTTTATCATAAATGATATATTCTCGTAAACGCAACTAATCTTATATTCACGTCAAACAAATTTTAGGATGACACTTTCTTGGTTAAGCACAAGTACTAATGCTAGACTCATGCGAGACCGCAACGTTTGACCCAAAGTCGCAAGCAGTAAATACAACCGTTCTAAACTGCTCTGCCAACTCAGCTTCCATAACAGAGGATGTTTGCATTTCGCAATCTATACAATCTATGCATTACATGTATTTGCTACCCATCTGACAGACAGAATACTGGCACAGCTCCTCTAGATGGGCCAACATCGTACCAGATTCGAACCTGCTCCCTCAGAATTTGGCACTGAATCGCTAGCAGTAAATGCAAGCTTTCTAAACCACTAGACCACTTCAGCTTCCACAAAAGAGCGACGCTAAACCATAATTGTATCTCTATCAATGCGGGTTTTAAGATATCATTACAGTAATTACCTTGTTATTCAGGAAATCCACGGTCAAGCTGTCCTCTGGAATTTCCGGAACTGTTTTTTGTGGGTTGAGCAGGAAGATACTGTTTGATCCCCTGTTCGCGGAGTGATAACTAACAGAATCGGAGTCCTTGTCGCTGTATGCCCAGATCACACGGGCTGTCTCCCACTTTAAGGGAAAATAGCATTTCCCTCTTAGAAAGTGGCTGAATTAGAGGAAATTGTAGGCAGAATATGGCGCATCAATTCAGTCAGATAAGGTGCGACGAGAGCGCAGTTGGAGCGTGATTTATTTGCCCCCTTTTGCCATAAGACTAAATATGGACAAGGGGCATAAGAAGCGCGTTCCAAATAGGCTAATTAGCTACGCTCTTTAAGAACAGCCGAATGGAGAAAATAAGTCGCAGATAAATTATCTGATCAACAAGAGTTAAATATTACCCTAAGTGTAAATTACATATTTTCATTTTACCCACAGGCATATCAGTCGCACAAATGACAAGGTGAGTCGTAGATGGCAGGTGTTCGAGTAAAGACGTGGTTGTTTCAGACGGTGCTGATAATTCATGTCTCTAAGTGTAATAACTCTTATTTTCGAGTCATCGATGGAGTACCTTCACGAAAAGAAACATAACCTTCCTTTTTACTATTTTGGCTAGATGATATTGAAATCCTCAACCATAGCTTACTTTAACCTGTCGGTCATCATCATCGTCACAGGTGTCCAACGATCTCCAGAATCTCAAAGTTGTATGAGTGTCACTCTGTGAGCCGTAAGCTATGTGCCAGTCCGGACTCTCATCCACCACCGGTTCTTGTTTTCCCGTGGCATGACGATCCTGCGTGTGCATGTCAAGAAAACATATGAGTATTTAAAGATATTGCCCCACGAATGTTCAACACCGCGCTTGCATTTCCCGATGTGTTTCATGGTCATATATGGTGTACTTTATTTCCTTTATCTACTAGGTATTTTATTTTGTTTCGTCATATTTTATGAATCTATCGTTTATCGTTTTAGAAGATGAGGAACATCGTGCTCCCTATACCTAGCCAGAAACTTGTACTCGAAGAAATCTGCAGCCTTCTAGAATGAAAGTCTACCGACTGGAAAATCACATTACTACGCGTCAGATGCAACACGCCGGATGAGGCAGATGTGGCAAAGCAGGAAAGATATGTTAGGGGAGCTTTCAAATAGTTCCCTTGTCAACAATGGAGATCCTTGTCAGCAAAAATACAATCAGAGAAAACACAAACTGCAGAATACGTTCACACAAGAGATAAGCACTCGACAATAAATAATAGCTGCCATGTATCTTATTATATCAGTACGTATTCTCACGCCGTTCCGCATACCTCATCGATTTTCCAATCACTGTCCGTGCTGCTAGAAGTCAATCCTGACTACACAGTAACTTGCTAAAACATTTGTTCACACAGTTGATACAACTGTTTGCGAAAGACTACCTATTCAAATCGTTGTTACAGTTGACAGGTGCCTGAATATTGTTGCCCCCTCTGATTTTAAAACTGTTCAAGCATAAATCTGAAATACTTCTCGATCTGTCAACAAAACTAATATTTACATTTCAGAATTATAAGAGCACAATCTTATCCAGCCCTAAACTATGAAACAACCTGCCTCCTCCTGTGAAACTAGCAACATCTATGTACTCTTTCCAAACTCAACTTCCAAGTTATGTGTATAACAGGCCATCTTTAAATTAAACCACATCGTTAATATAAAAGAAATGAATGGGGCATGAACCGATAGTAAATGGACCGAACAACATTTAACAGGGGTCGGTGTAAACTGAAGAGGGACACGTATTTTAAAGCTTCTGTGTACAATAGAACACATTTTTTAGAGAATTCAAGATTACAGTTAATTTCAGGCACGCATTGGTGTACTGGCCAAATTGTATTGTGAAGCAGATAGAAGTGTTTTACTGTCAAATTGGTTATAAACACAGATGACATTCTGGACCAGTTTGTACATTTCAAGTTGATTGATTCAAAATTAGAAAATTTAGGGAGGATATCAAAAGCTTGATCAATCCGTTCAAGGGAACTCTTCTGAGTTCCTTAGTTGTCTTTGTTGGAATGGACATATGTGCATTCTGGAAATCTACAGTTACAGAAATAAAGTTCCATTCATATGTTTTCGTGCTCAGCATCGAAATATAAAATAATTATTACCCCTTGGTGAACTGTCGCCTGTGGCGTTATAGGATTATGGGGATGGATCCCAGTATTGGAAACATGCCTCGTGCAAATCTTAACCGAAGATAAGGCATGACGTTATATGGTTTTTACCATAGCTCCTTCCTTCAGGAAGGATTTCTGTTTTTCGCCCGTTGACGCTCTCTCTTAGAACGTATTCCATTTCAATATGTTACACGTATATGGGACACACATTGTTGGCTACACGAGATAGAAATTCTTCATTCAATCATGAAACTTATTGTTTTACTGACGGAACTAAATTGATTTCCTAACTTAAGTTACATTTCATAAAGACCCGGCAACCAGACACTTATGTGCCTCCTCTGGAGTTGTCTGCCCCGAATTAAACTTTCATAATACATGTTATTACGCAGTGCCATCATGGTAACTAGCCCTCAGACTAAGTGTGTAACCCTGGGTAAATACAGGTTAATCTATCTATATGCAGAACACCTGTGGAACCTCAACATGATTGGGTTTAAAAGTAATAGTTTTAGGATGCTGATCCACTCGTAAACTAATTACGGTCCCCGTGTATGGCGGGGCAGATTTGTCCTTGTGGGCACTGTCAATTGGCTCTAATTTCTTAATATTTTTTTCACCTGTGTATTTCTTTTTCGGGCGCTTTGTAAGCTTGATATTATTACACGAGCTTGTCATAGTTCGCATGTTTGAATGGCATTTCGTTCTGCATAACATTTAACCATTATCTGGCCAAACCGGTTGTTACGGGTGATTGTTTACTTATATCGTCACTCAGCTCACCACATAAGTGTTGTCACCACCTCGTGAAGTGCGCTTCCACTGTGTGTTCTTGAGCTCACAGCAATAATGTATAATGGTCGTACCAATGATCGTTGTAGTGCATGTCTGCTCCTTACACTGTTTTGCGCATACCTTCTGTTTCCTACATATTCGTCTCGCCCGAAATTATGTTATTCCAATACGGTTTTCAATGAAATGGTGTCAATCACGCGGCTAACGCCCACTGGGGAAGTCGGGCTTCCATATCTCACAGTGAAACCCAAATTGAACCGTCTGATAAAGTTGGAATATTGTGATACCAACAGGAAATCAAAAGAGCACCAAGCTGTATCCTCATGTTAGGTTGTGACATGAAATATGACATCTGAGTTATATTCAACAAAACGTCTCGCGTCCGCTAATTAGCCATGTTGGTAAATACATGGCATTGATAAGAATAGCAAAAGTGCGTCAATTTTGGAGAAAGGGACATTCTCTGAGATCTTCAACTATTCTAGGTCGAACGTGACTACAGCTTGTCACTGGTGTAAGGGTGCAAGGGTACTGGTGTGGAGGCTAAGAATGTCCAATGGCTAAGAGTGTCCGTCTCCTATCTTCTAACCCAGGTAGGACACTTTTCTCCACATTGGGGACAAGTGTCCGTCCTTGGTTGCAATAGAAAACGATGTGAAAAGAGACACTCTTCACCAGGACATTCTTATCCATCACACCGGTACTACAAGTGACCTTAAACAGTTTTCACAATCGCTACTATATAAATATGCACTGTGGTTACGTAAGAAATTTCACAAACACTGTAAGATGATTATGACAGAGTTGCATTTACATGTACGCTTGACTGAAATGATGGGTTGTGTGAAACGTCGTCAACAAACACAACAATGTGTGAATATAGTCTAGCAGCCAATTCCCAAAAGAGCCCTAGATCCGATTTCGTCTGCATCCCCCTGTGAGTAAAGGTTTGAGGTGCCTGGGTGAGAGATTGGATCATAAACTTCCAGAAAATCCATGTTTACCACTTCATCTCGCGAATGAACGAATTCCAAGATAATTAACAAAATAGAAATTGGACAGTGTTCGTTTCTAATTTTGCCAGTATAACACAAAACGATGGCAATGTAGCATAACCGCACTATCAGCGGATGTGGTGTATAAAAATTGATGTAGAAATAAAAAAAAACTGCACTTTTGAGAACTTTTTTCTAAAATTAGAAATAAATCATATTTGATAAAATTCATGTGTAAGTCGCAATGTTGCAGAGGATCGATAATAAAATAATAATAATAACTATGAGTGGAAGTCTACGACACGTAAATTAAAATTCATGGTATTATGCTGATATTGAATGAATTTGATCCGGATTAGACATCTCGATTTCTTTTTCAGGATATGAAATATGTGGCCTATCGGATCATACGAATATAGGATATCCTTTGTGGCCCTACCCAAGAGTATGTCCCATCCACTCGGTAAGTCCTGTTTTAGGATAATTGTTAAACCCATATTAGAACAACGTTAGCCTGGAGAGAATTCAGCCATCTCAATTTATTCTCCATTCTGTGGCATGCACATGTGGATGCGCTAGAACTCCGTGCACCATACACAGCCAGAAAAACGGTGTTGGCCCAACACCATTTTTTAGTGTTGGGGCCAGTTCAACACCAATAAGTGGTGTTGAGAAACGGTGTTGACATAATTCAACACCAAAATGTGGTGTTGAGGCCAGTTCAACACCAAAAACGGTGTTGAGCAAATGGTGTTGACCCAATCCAACACTGAAAAATGGTGTCGAGACCAGTTCAACACCAAAAAACGGTGTTGAAAATCTAACACTGAAAAACAGTGTTAAGAAAAGGGGGCGATTTTCACCGTTAATTCGGATTTCCGCCCCCTTTGAGTTTGGTAATCGTTTGCAAGCGATAAAAGATTATTAATAATGTAACATTTAACAGCTCAAAGAATCAATTGTGTGATAAAGACTCCAGAAAAGAGTAATAAACAGCTATAAATACAACAGTGGCTTAACTCAGGTGCCAAATTTCTGGGGTGACGCCGTTATTGTCGGCATATAGCACATACCAGTACGTGAGTTCTATTGATATCTCCACATGTTAATCTGTATAATTAACAGCTTTATAAAAGCAGAAGAAAAAAAAATTATTAAAACAAATTATCCGTAAAGGGCAAAATGCTGACAATAACGCTAAAACAAGTATATATCTGCGTTATTTACTATTTCCTGATCAATAAGTCAATCATTAAGGCAATCATTCAATCTGTATAATTAACAGCCTTATGAAAACAGAAGGGGGAAAAAAGTAAAACAGATTATCCGTGCTATATGCTGACAATAACGGCGTTTACCGCTGTGTTAACCCCAGGATTCCGACGGCTGGGTAAGCCCCCTGTAACTCGCTGTCGTAGGTTTGTTTAAAGCTGAATTGGTTTGAAAAATTACTTTATACCAAGCAAGTAGACCAAGAAGTTGGAATTTTCCAGTCATAATTGCCGTAAACGTATAGAGTAAACTTACTTGTACGTATTTTGCCGGTTTATTGCGACGCACAGTGCGCATTACTGCCAGCTTTTCAACTTTTCATTGGAAAAAGAAACACAAATTTGCAAATGACGGACGGATTTTACGATTCTCTGTCTAGTGCTTCCGCCGAGGTCCGCGCGCCCCGCATCTATCCTTATATAAGACAATGCCGGGCAAAATGTCAGCTTTTATTTTGTATATATTTATCTACCGTCTGTGATAAGCATGTGAATTATATTTAACCCTTGTATTGATTTTATTGCATGATTTTGCATGTGTTTTTTTTATTTAATAATCTGTGATATGCATGTGGTAACTTTTTAGGCATTATACATTTTAAATTAAATTAATCTATGAATGAAATTTTATTTAATGTTGTGCCCATCTGTATTTTCTGATTATATTGGTCACTATAATAGTACATGCATATATTTGTAAATTTGATAGACAGGAGTTTACATCAAATCTCGCTTTTATTGCTAAACACTGTTTTAAATAATGTCTTTGCTTGTTCTGGTTGGACATCGGTGTCGGAGGATCGGTGTCTGAAGACATTCCGGTGTTCACCAGAATGAGTATGGATATTACATCAAATCTTGTTCAATATACATTTTCTTATTTATGCTTAAGGGTGGGGAGGGGGGGGAACAATTTTGTTTTAAATAATGTCTTTGCTCGTTCTGGTTGGACATTACTGTCTGATGATACCACGAGGTCATCGGTCACGGTCTTAACCGGGATGAGTAGAGATGTTATGTTACATCTTTTTTAACAAGCGCACAAATACTCTTGTCTAAAATAATATGAATTTATTATTAACTGAACATAAAATATGCATGTGCTGTTTGGGCCTTTATAATTCAGTTATATATGTATGATAAATAGGGTCGTTGTTTCATAATATATGCATGCTGGTTGTTTTTATATTATCTTTTAAAGTTTAAAGTAATACCCTTCCTTCTTACACAATAACGCCTCTGGAGCCTCAGTTTACATGTTTATATGTCCCATTGAGTATCTTAAAAACACATATTTCTTTTAAAATCAAACGTGAAGTATTTGTTTCTTATCTTCAAGTAAAGTTTTAATTGCTTTTTTTTTTTTTAAGCAACCGAAAATGGTATGGCCTACATCATCCAACTTAGGATGGGAGGCCACAAATTCAAAATCTGTCTGTCTGTCTGGCTGGCCCAGAGTATTTCAAAACCAGCATAGCTAACAGTTATAACGTCGGACAAAGGAAAGACACAAATCTCATGGCCTATAAAGCGTATGTTGATTTCCCACACCTTAGCGCTGCGTTGATCAGTTCATTCACCTATAAAGTGAATATTAAACGAAAAGACCTATCCGGCGTTGACTGGTTCTGTTCAACTATAATGTGAATACTGAACGAAATCACCTAGACAGGCTCTGACAATATGCAGATGCATTCAACTTCAATGAAACACCTATGCCGTACGTGCCCACCTACCATAAATTGGTGCAGGCTCTATTACCAGCTCAACACCAATTAACAGTGTTAACTAACACCAATAAATGGTGTTGAAGCTGGCTCAACACCATTTTTTAGTGTTGACTGACAAGTGCTGATGCTGGCTCAACACCAATTAACAGTGTTAACTAACACCAATAAATGGTGTTGAAACCGGCTCAACACCATTTTTTAGTGTTGACCGACGAGTGCGGATGCTGACTCAACACCGAATAACGGTGTTAACTAACACCAAATAACGGTGTTAACTAACACCAATGAATGGTGTTGGAGCAATATGGTGTAGGCCGTAACTCAACACTGTTTTTTGGTGTTGAAGTCAACACCAGTTTTTAGTGTTAATTAACACCATTTTCTGACTGTGTAGAGTTGCTTTCCCCTACTAGATGGAGACAGCTTTAGCTCTACGGAGTATGCCGTGTCACGGAAATATGATGATATTTTGATGGTCAAATTCGTTCATGGCTAACTTTATTCCAATTTGAGTTTGTGATCATCCTAAAATAGTATTGGTTTACCAGGGTGATCTGTGCTTCCGTCTTCTATTTTCCTTCATGAAATCCGAAAAAGTTTCACGACAATTCTCCATAAAAACTGTATTCCTAGACTAACCAAACTGCTATAATCGTCGGATGTGATCGCTTCTTTTCCCGATATGTCATTATCGGGTACTCCTTGTTTGGCCAAATCAGCAATAAATGCAGATGCTCTAATTATTCGCTTCCTCTAACTCAATGGAAGTCTTGAGATCAGACATTACAAGGCAACAAGGCAACAAATGGAAAAAATTATGACCGTCACTGTTACTAACACCACCGATTACAATATCTGATCCCGTAATGTCCCCGTTGGACGACAGACCAAAGCCAACATAACCCAACGTCAACACTCGAACTTCAAATACAGTTATTTTCTCGTTGAAATTCCAACTTAGCTCAAACTTTCCTGCGGGATCCAGGACTGCCGAATGGACCAAAATTGTATTTTTTGGAGATATTGCAGAACATCTTCCACATTTTAAAAGTAAAGAAAATAGAAAAACTAGAGAAAATATTATATAATATTATCCACTGTTCACCCCGCCGGCAGATTTAATCCTAGTTTTGTATAGATCGACGGGCCCAAATTATATCACACGACAGATTCGTCCAATATTTATATAACCGCAAATCACGTGGTGATGCATCGCCAGTTTTTGTTGTACTTGAGTAAACGACCAGCCGTCTTGCGTCAGTTTATATTTCTTACCTTAAACAGGATACGAATAAACGATAGAATCAGTATTAAAATCCCTGCTTTCACAGTGAGATGATTACCGCTATAGATAAAATTCTCTGTATGCTATATCAACACGTCGTGAGAAATCAAACTCATTGCCCCAGATTGAACAGCACCTGCTCAGTGAATGCTAAATTCGAGCCGAATTTTGTTCATTGAACGTGAATGATGCGTGTTTGTCAAATTTAGGGGGATTTCAATGATCGGCTTTACTCCGACAATATTATACGTCAAGCCTTCCTTACGTCAAATCTGAGCTCTATCGCACACTTGTAACAGATGACTTCATATAGAATTTCATTCCGCTTGAGTGATTAAAAAAGTATCAATCCTAAATCACCGATGCTAGAATCTGGCACAATATTTATGGAAACGCGTAGACAATCATATGAGTTTAATTGATAACGAAATATGAATATACTGAAGCGTTAGGAAACAAGCGCCTGTGTCGTTTTTCAATATTCATCCGTCGCTCATTATTATAAAGGATGTCCGCTGATGGTTTTTGGCTTTGGCAGTCATTTTGCCCGTTTTTCCTATTGGGTTATTGCCTTTGCTTAGGTTAAGAGATTTCCTTTAAAAGCCTTCTAGCCGAGAATTTTACACAGCAACATCTATCCAATTTGATAAATTTTGTAAAACCTTGTGATTATCTGTAAACAGCTAAATACTACTTATACATGTATGAATTTTTCATGAATATGCTTCAAAACTAGGGCCATTCCATATGTTTTCTGGGTTATCAAATTGAGCATGGGTCAGTCTACTTAACGTTGCCTTCAACTAAAACATGCACACCAACCTATATTTGTCTTTGTTTTCCCTCATATTACACAATTATGAATGCAACAACACACATTATTCAAAAAGTTGATTACTTTGATTTACCATCAGCGGACATCCTTAAAGAATTGTTGCGTCTATAATTCAAAGAACCTGATTCATGAAAAGCACTTAACCAAGTTCATAAAACAACAACAAAACAAACATAGTATACATAGAAACAGGCAATTTCCATCGCAGAGAGATGCGATTAACAGTTTTTGTATGATGCCGGCAACACAGCATGATGTTCTAAAAATTTCAAATCAGTATCTCTGAACAATATGCCTATTCCGTGTGATTTTCGTTGTACATTCGCTATCTAGAGAATGATGTATCACATCCACTCTTTCACAGTGAGTGTTCAGATGAACACCATGGGGATACTTACGACCCCTAGCCCCAGGTTAAACTGAATTAGACACAAAATACGAAACGTGATAGGCTCGTTTTTGCTATTAGCATGCGATATGTGTCGCCAAATTTGAGAAATTTTGAGTGAAGGCACTTGGCAGTATAGCCCTGTTCTATAAGCATTGGGTATATAAAGAACACTGCCCACAGATATAATACATTTAGACAAGATTGAACAGCTAGTTAACACATACGACGAGAAACATATATAATTAAATATATATCATATGACATGTAAAAGACAAAAATGAACGATAAAGGACAGCAGATGGATCAGTTGAATTAACATGGCACTAAACACCATTTCCATGTTTTCATATTTAGAAAGAGTGATTTGCATTAGGGTACGATATCAGCGTCAGTTTATTTCCCGCAATCTTCCTTCCTTGAACATATAATTTATATCCTACTCGCGGAGATTATGCTGCGAGTGGCTTGCCATTCAGTATTGCCGAACGGAAATCTACGAAGTAGCCCGGTTACTGCCCCCGGAGATCAACGAGAAGTTGCCAATGCGCCGATTATCAGGACTGAACTTGTTAATACAACTTGTCTAGGATGTTGTTGCTAACGGATTAAGATGTCAACAATATCGGCTATATATACTTTACTATTGTGTTAAACCGTAGTCCACAACATCAGTTTGTTGTGTTGCTGCATCAGACTTAAATTATGAAATTTATCCGTTGTTAAATGAAGTAAAAATGTTAGCTTTGCAGATTCAAACCGTAATTCAGCTAATATTTGAAAGCCCAAGACTGTTGAAGTGCTGAGCGGAACACGAAATTGCGCAACATCTCGAACACATGAAGGCCACCCTCGGAATTTGAAACGAGCGAATGACTGATCACATTCAAATCTATGTCTCGGGATTTACATAATGTTCAGCTGAGCACAATCAAACTTTCACTGCCATTCAGTGTGATAATTTATCTTTTTCGGTATAATCGAACTACAGAGGTATAAGCGTTCAGTGTCCGGTGTTTTCACATATAATATCGTTCTATTAGCGTTTGGAACGCGTTTCAATAGCGTTCGGAACGCGTTTTGTATTCGTTTCGTTTGCTTTGTAGACACTGTTAATGTCCAACCGCCCGTTAATGTCCAAATTGGATATTAACACGGAGTGAGTGCGTGTTAATGTCCTAAGTTTGGACATTTAACCGCCTCTTATTGTCCTAGGGCAAATTTGGACATTAGCGGTCGACCTGCAAGTGATTTCTTTTCAATATGTACAAGTTGCGTCTTAATGTCCTAACAGTCCATAGTCCGTAGTTCGCTTTTTTACTAATTCAATATCTTGTGGTCATATCCATTCCTCGCAGTGTAAGATGGATATATGAACATGGGCTGTAGTCTCACAAAGCGATTTCGCCCTGTCTTGGTGTTTTTTAAATGTTTTCTTGTGTTCATTAACAGCAGTCCGTAGTTCGTTTTTTCACTAATTCAATATCTGTGGCGATATCGATTCCTCGTAGTGCAAGATGGATGTAGTTAGGCAACCTCTGCCAGAGAAGTGAATTGTTTTCAATATTTTTCCCAGTCTCTGTTGCGAGGAATAATTGAAGGCCAGTGGTGGGTGATTGGAGTATGATATGTGTTTGGTTCCGCTGTGAGTTTGATTTTAACTCAAGGCCTAATAAGGAGTTGCTACGAGAGTAGTAGGTAGCATGTCTTTGGACGTAATAGCGCCTCACTGCGCATGCGCAGGATTAAAAAATGTTGGCGATGCGCATGCGTGATGCGTTGTTAAGGGGGCGTGGCTTGCTGTGCGCATGCGTGATGAGGTGTAATGGGGCGTGGCCACTGAGTGCACTTGCACTGAAGGTGTGTTTCAAGATGGCGGCTTGTTTTTGTATGGGTGGGGTGGTCGGATTCAAGATGGCGGCTTGTTTTTGTATGTTAGGGGTGGTCGGATTCAAGATGGCGGCTTGTTTTTGTATGGGTAGGGTGGACGGGTTCAAGATGGTGGCCAAATTGCACGGGTTTGACCTCCTCATTTGCATATGTTCAAGGTCGTTTTCAAGATGGCGGCTTGTTTTTGTGTGTTAGGGGTGGTCGGATTCAAGATGGCGGCTTGTTGGTGTGTGTGATGGGTTTTTCCCCAGCCCTCATTTGCATATGTGTTTCAAGATGGCGGCTTGTTGGTGTGTGTGATGGGTTTTTCCCCAGCCTTCATTTGCAACTGTTCAAGATGGCGGCTTGTTTTTGTATGGGTGGGGTGGTCGGTTTCAAGATGGCGGCTTGTTGGTGTGTGTAATGGGTTTTTCCCCAGCCCTCATTTGCATATGTGGTTTTCAAGATGGCGGCTTGTTGGTGTGTGTTAGGGGTGGTCGGTTTCAAGATGGCGGCCCATGTCACTTTCGCGATCCCCAGCTTGTCACTTTCCCGATCCCCAGCCCTCATTTGCATATGTTCAAGATGGCGGCTTGTTGGTGTGTGTTAGGGGTGGTCGTTTTCAAGATGGCGGCTTGTTGGTGTGTGTTAGGGGTGGTCGTGTTCAAGATGGCGGCCTGTTGTCCGCTGAAAATATGCAAATGAGGTGAATGGGCTATAAAAGGAGTTCATTTTTAGGGCAAGGGTGTATTCAATCTGACTTACCTGACCTGCCAGCCAGCCAGCCAGCCAGCCAGATCCTGTTTCCCTGCCTGCCTGCATCTTTGCCTTGCTTGCCTATCCGCTTGTATGAGACGAAAAGCATGAGACGTGGAGAAGATTTTCCCTTTGATCCAGCAGCACCTCCGGTTGAAGTCTTGCCTGAAGATGAGCGTGTCAGGACCATTTATCAACGTCACTGGGCTACCATACGCCATTGTTTCCACCGTGATCGTCGTCTTTTGGACTTATACAATTATCGGCTAGAGGACCTCACGTATCTCACTACCTATGCCGAGAACATTTTCAAAGATCAGGTGACAGCCTATAAGTTGAATGTCACATTTGGGTATATCTTACGGCACAAAGAGACGGACCAACTGCGGTATTTTTATCCCAGCAACAATACCTATGTGTTTGATCAGCCGTTCACCGTAACGGATGCGATTTCTCTGGAGCCACTCATCGACCAATTGACTACGTTGGATCCATTGGAATGGGCTCGGTTGCAACGCCCCAGTACCCAATGGCTTGTGGAAATGGTCACTAACGTCACATTTTTCGTCACGAAAATGCGAGATCACCCGATCGGTGCTCCTGTACAACTCCCCCCATGGTTGCTTCTTCGAAAAGGCCTGTATGCATTAACAGCAGGAATAAAGGGGCCCTACAAAGACCGGAAATGTCTGTTTCGGTGTTTGGCCGTGCATCTGGACGAGTGTGACCCCCAGGCTTGTGACACAGTGGCCGATGGCTATTGGGAGGCGTATTTAGAGCAGCAAGACATGGATAAGCGGCACTTCCGTGGAGTCCCCTTTAAGAATTTGGATGATGTGGAAACACTGTTCGATATTAATATCTTTGTTTATCGATTACGACGCGAGGAGGACGATACCTATGTGGCTGAATTGGTTCGTCGATCCACAGAACGGTATGCTGCTACGATGAAAGTCAATGTGTTCGATGACAATGGCGTGAGTCATTTTTCGCTCATTACCAATATGAGCCTGTACGCTCAGTCTTTCAGTTGTACCCAATGCCATCGTGTGTTTAAAAAGTCTTACAGCTTACATTGCCACGAGAAAATCTGTGACAACAGTGTCAAGCGAGTCTATCCGGGTGGAGTGTATCATAATACACCTACTATTTTCCAGGAACTGGCCGATGAGGGTATCATCATACCGGAAGAGGACCGTTATTTTCCCTACCGGGCATGCTATGATTTTGAGGCCCTGTTGGAGCCCATGGACCTGTTTTCGGCTAAAACGCAGTGGACACAGCGACATATCCCCCTCAGTGTCAGCATTTCATCCAATGTACCTGGCTATGACGCTGCACCGGTGTGTTTCGTGTCCACGGGGGAATCCCATGAGTTGATCACCCGTATGATGGAGTATTTAGAGCGAGTCAGTGCGGCCAGTACGGAATTGTTGGTGGCCAAGTTCGACGACGTACTGACCCAGCTGGACGACCGCATTCCTGAACCGGGTGTAGCGTTCAGCGACGATGAAGAGTCCGAGTCCGAGTCCGAGTCCGAGTCCCAGCAGTCCCAGCCTCTGCAGTCGCAGGATGTCCCATTACCTAAACCTTATGCGGCGAAATTGAAGTTACGGTTCCTTCAATACTTAGGGCAGTTACCGGTGCTCGGCTTCAATTCGGGGCGATACGACTTGAACATGGTGAAGGAATTTCTCTATCCTTACTTGGCGCAGTCCGATACCCTCAAGTCGGTCATCAAGAAGATCAACAACCATATGGCCCTCACTACCACATCACTTCGTTTCCTCGATATACGCAATTACCTGGCCCCTAATTGTAGCTATGCGCAGTGGGTGAAAGCCTATAACTGTACCCAGATGAAAGGTTACTTTCCTTACACCTATATGACGAGCCTGGACCGCTTAGAAGACACCCAGTTACCACCCCGGGAAGCGTTTTACAATGACCTGAAAGGGGAAGCTCTGCCCGAGGCCACCTACATCGAACTCCAGCAGGTATGGAACGCTGAACATATGCAGACGTTGCGAGATTCCCTCATATGGTATAACAACCTAGATGTGGTTCCTTTCCTGGAAGCGGCCGAGAAAATGGTGCAACTCTTTCGTCGCCAAATGCATGTGGACATCTTCAAAGAGTGTTTAAGTTTACCGGGTCTGGCGCTTCGCCATCTCTTTCAAGAGTGTTCAACCTACTTTTCACTCATACAACGAAAAGATGCAGACATGCATGAATGTCTGAAGCGGAACGTTGTGGGTGGGCCCAGTCTTATTTTCCACCGCTACCATGAGAAGGACGTCACTACTTTGCCTAGTGGGAAACCCTGTGCCAAAATCATCGGATTTGACGCCAATGCCTTGTACCTGTGGTCGCTCGCACAATCGATGCCCAGTGGGCATTATACACGTTGGTTGGCAGAAGGTCGGCATTTTACTCCTCAACGGACGCCGTACAAACATCTCGCCGACCAGTGGTTAGACTGGGAAGCCTATCGACGGGCCATTTATATACGTCACCAGACCAACGCCACGGAGAAGCGGATAGGAGATCGCCGACTGCCCGTCGATGGGTTTGCCCTGGTACAAGGCACACCGACTGTATTCCAGTTTTACGGGTGTTACTGGCACGGTCACGAATGTCATTTCAGCGCTGGACGCTTCAATGAGCGACGTGGAAAAACCGCGCAAGAATTACGGGAAGAAGTAGTGACCAACGGTGATTATGTCAAAGAGCGAGGATACCATCTCATAGAGATGTGGGAGTGTGAATTCCACACGATGTGCCAGGCCCTGCCCCATTTACAACGGTTCTTAAAAGAGCGTGAATATCCCTTGAGTCGTCGGCGACTGCTCAGTCTACCTCAGATGTTGGACGCCATTCGTTCGGGTCAGCTCTACGGCTTTGTAGAATGTGATGTGCATGTTCCCGACACTCTCAAGCCCCTCTTCGCCCAGTGTCCGCCTATCTTCAAGAACACGCTGGTGGGTCGGGCTGACATTGGAGAGACCATGAGCGCCTATGCGGAGCAACACGAGTGTTTGCCTAAACCTCGCCGCATGTTGATTGGAAGTATGTGGGCCGAGAAAATCTTGCTGGGCACCCCCTTACTGCAGTGGTACATGAACCACGGTTTGGAAATTACTCAAATCTATCAAGTGGTCCAGTACGTACCTGAGGCTTGTTTTGCCGAGAATGCCGATCTCGTGACGAAGGCCCGTCGTCAAGGTGATGAATTCCCGAGTCAGGCCATCATCGCTGAATCTTGGAAACTCACTGGCAATGGTTATTACGGAAAAACGGTAACCAATCAGGATAAGCACGTCAACGTGAACATTTGCACGACTACCCAAGCTCGCAAAATAGTCAATTCACCTCTATTTCGATCCGTGGAGGTGATCGATGACGACACTTACGAAGTGACGTCAGCCAAGAAGACTATCCGGTATAATTTACTCCTGCAGATTGGATGTATGGTCTACCAGGTGGCCAAACTGCGAATGCTGGAATTCATTTATGATTTTATGGGTGTGTATTTTCACCCAGCCGATTGGCAACTCATGGAAATGGACACAGATTCGGCCTACATGGCCGTTTCCCACCCGGACTGGGAGTCTCTCGTCAAACCCGAGTTACGGGCACAATATGAGGCGGAACGGGACCAGTGGCTACCCCGACGCGATCACTACACCTACGACAAGCGGACACCCGGGCTCTTCAAGCTGGAGTGGAGCGGAGATGCTATGATTGCGCTCTCCTCCAAGACCTACTACTGTTACGGAGGAGATGGAGGAGAGGATAAGTTTAGCTGCAAAGGAGTGAGCCGGCGCGATCCCAACATAGACAAAGCTCTCTACCTGGGTGTATTGCAAAGCCAGGCCAGTGCGAGTGGCACTAATCGCGGATTCCGGGTCGTCGACCACCAGATGCGGACCTATATCCAGCAACGAGACGCCTTTACTTTCTTTTACCCCAAACGAAAAGTATTGGCCGACGGTGTGAGCACTACCTACTTGGACTTGTAAAATGTGCAACATTAACTGTGGATACACGAGTTATAAAACTGTAAAAGTCAGGATGGCCGAGTGGTCTAAGGCGCCGGTATTAAGTGCTGGTGGGTGAAACCCTTCGTAGGTTCGAATCCTACTCCTGGCAGAATTTTTTTTTTTGTATATACCACTACTATTCTATGTGTACATACCCTACTATTTTGTACCCTGTATTGTATAGTCTAATCCTTGCTTGTTGACTTAAATAAAAACAAGATGCGCGCGCGCGCGCGCAGTACATTTTTTTAAGTTAACCAGAGAAATGGAGCATGCACATTAAAACGAGAGGCCGTCCAGTCATAGACGAGGACATCACGGTCTTCGGCTTGACAATAATCATCAAACATATGTACAATGGTGGGCATAGAATATCCTCTACTCCGGTGAGTGAGATAAAACACACAGTACTGTCCGCACACACTACTCAAGGGTCCTTGTAATCTTTGCGTATTCCAACGCCACTCTGTAGTAGAGACGTCCATGAATTTCACCAAATCGGCATGGAGGGGTGCAAGTCCGTGTTCGCCTTGGCCTAGGGTGTCCACGTACACAGCTATCCAATGTTCACCGGGTCGACTCCTCGGGTCTGTATTTAGGATGTAGGCTGCTGGAGTGGTGGAGTGGGTGGGAAACACATTGCGTGGAAACACACCTCGAAAGGGGATCTTGGGATCTCGCTGGAGTATGTCCATCAGCTGTTCTGTATCCATTCTCTAGCTGGCGTAGTCACACAGTACGTTTCTTTGCTCATCCACGCTGATGATGTTATCAAACTCGGCGTAGCAAATCACGTTAATGGTGCTCTTTAGAGGTTCGCTGAAACGCAGTTCCAGCCGTAGGTTTCCTTTCTTCAGCAAAGCCAGTTGATGATCGTGTTCCAAGGTGGAGGTGAGGTCAAAGGCGAACAATGTGTACCCATGGCTAAAGTCTTGTCGACTGATGGTATTGCCTTCGTCCTGGTTGTTTTGTCCTGTAGCTGTAAATAGGTTCAGGTAGGTCCGCACATAGTTTCCGCTAGTAAAGTCCGGTTGTAAGGGTCGGGCTGGAATTTGATGACCGGCCACGTGCAGGGCCACAAAGTTGATGTTGAAATGTTCAAATTTGAAGGGATTCTCAGGCCAATTTCCATTGAATCCGGTGTTGGTCACACACGCCAGGGTAAGACGTTTAGGCAGATCCCCTAGAAATAAATTTTCTCTGTTGGCCATCATCGTACCTGATGGGTACAGAGAACACCTTGGTCTGTACGCGTCGTATGGGATACTGGGCTGGTTTTTTCGCTAAGGCTTGCATGTGACTCAGCAACACACCCTGTTGCAAATCTACCGTACGAACAAACAGGGCTGCATCTTCAATGACGATCTGGTAATGGGGATCTCCCTCTGCACTGGCCAGTAAGGCGAACGCGGGTAAGGACCGGATCAACTTGATCTTGATGGATACACCGTTCATCATGTAGCGGTCTTGCATGAACAGATCGGCGTGCAGTCGTCCCATCATATCGACGGACTTGCTTTCGGCTGTCATTTTTTTGCGTGTGACGAATCCACTATTTTGACCGAGTAGGTTGTCATGGTATCCGGGCATATCCCTGAAGTACAGCGCAGATTGTAAGTGTGTTGTTTTGGCATCAGTGCCGTACGACAACAGCGTCTCCAGGTAGGCTCGGTACGGGTACGTATTGGTGGACGTGCTGATCAGTCTATCGTTCAGACTTATATCTACCTGTTGGAACAAGGAGTGCAGCCACAGATTCACCGGGCCTACTGCCAATTTGTCCTCTAGGTTCGTCCCGTCCTTGTTCGTTATTTTGGCTTTGACGTACAAGTAGGTGTGGGCTAAATCCAGGTAGGCCGTATCTTTGTTTTCAATGGTAAATTCCACGGGACCCATCCCCGTCAGGCTAGCCAGGGGTCGATGTTCTACCCAACGTCCTTCCGCTACACTGGTTTGGGTGGGTGGAACAGTCCACAAATCCAATTCACTGTTGGTAGACGGACATGACTCGGAGTGAATGAATGCCATTATGCGAAGATGTCTCTCCTATTACGTCTCTTCTTTTTCTTCTTGTTCGGGGAGCTCTTCTTCTTCCTCTGGGATGTGCGTCGTCGGTGGGTTGGACGTTGAATGAATCTGGGCTGTGTCGGTCTTTGTCTTTTAAGGGCTTTGACGATCAATACACTTCCGGCTTCTTTAGCCCGTCGTTGGAAGGCTTGTCGGGGTGCTGTGCCTTCCATCACATCACCGGCCACGCAATCCACTGCGTACCGCTTGTTTTCCCACTGCTTTCACACCCCGTGTCACCATGGGTAAAAATGTTTTCACAATGCTGCCCAGTATGTTTCCCAATCCGTGACCTCGTTGCATGCGTGCCCCGCTAAACATGGGCATGCCTCCTCCCGTTTGTTTCTTGTAGTAGTCGGCATAGCTGGGTGTATGGCACTGGTAAGGTACGTACATATTATACGAAGTGAGGAGAGCGGGTTTGTTGAAAAGCGAGTGTCAGCACCACTTTTCCTCGTTCGAATGGGATCGGGCGTCCCGTGTCATCTCTTATATCCACCGTGATCGTCTCGATATCGGTATGGCGTACGGGCAGGAACATGATAGGGTTGAAACTGTGGGTGGCTTGTTCGCCATACGTCTTGCTAATGGGCACCACCCGTAACAGAGGTGTGTTCATATCACCTACAATATGGCTGTCCACGGCATCCGAGTAGACGTACAGTCCGTACATACCTACTTTCATATCCATCAAATGTGTACCGTTGACAATGGTGGAACCCTTTATCACGTTGTAAGGCATCCTTAACATTTGCATTAGTGTAGGACTGAGTTTCATGTTCACGTTTTCGGTGAGCGCGATAGAGCTCTTGTCGTTGTGTACGTTGACATCGAAGATCACGTTTCTCTGGAAGCGCAAGGCTTTCACGGTGGTTACATCTGCTGCGCTCTGTTTTAGAATCTTGTACTGCATCAAGTCCGTCAGACCCCGTATGAACTTCTGCGGCGTATCGTATTGGCCTTGGGGAAGAGTCAGTCTGTAGATTCTATCTTCGTAGGTCACTTCGTACCATACGTCGCCGTCTTGTACGTTGTACCATGAGTAAGGATATTGAATATCCACCAGTCCACATTCCCATCGTCCAGATAAATGTAACGGTTGAGGTAATTGCGTGACATACTTGGTCAAGGTGTTGTCAGGAAACACATCGAGTGAACTATTACTGGGCAACGTCAGGTAAAACATGATGACGACTGAGTGGTTCTGGCTTCTGCACCGGGGTTTTATAGGGATTCCCAGACCTTGGGCACTTTACCGGAGCGTTGTGATCGTCGCGGTGACTTAGCTCGGTTAGGTTTCCCACGTCGTTGTTGTGGTGTTTTGGGCGGTGACATGGGAGCCCAAGAGGTGGAGGGTGGTGGTGGTTGATGTCGGGTGTTCGTCGATTGCT